>CM076578.1:1181113811-1181266066 GCA_034641835.2 Pinus albicaulis | reverse complement strand
CTCAGTAAGACATTGACCATGATCTTTCTTCTCTCCCCATTTCCTGAGGAAAACATTCTCCATGACATCCCAGGTGGTCACAGAACGATTTCCCAATGTCTTAAACCATTTTCTGGCTTCCCCTTCCAAAGACTGCACAAACAATCTCAAGACCACATCCAAGTGTTCAACATTTAAGTTTTCTGCAAAAGAGCAGAAAGTCTCAAGATGTTTCTAAGCAGCAATGTCATTTTCTCCATTAAATCTCAGTAGAATCTTCAAATAATCCTGTGGCATATCATTCAGCACTTGGGGTAAGGCCAGTGGGGCATATTTGTTCAATAGAAATGCAGGAACATTGGCCATTGGAGGAGGTGGGGGTTGTACAACAATCTGAGATACAAATGAATGGAGAGGAGTAGGAGGAAGCGGAGTATGAATAACAATGGGGATATATGATATGGAGGACTGAGGCGTAGCTGGGAATAATTCACGGTTAATAGCAGCTACTTCTGTGACCTCTTTGATTTCCTCAACCTCGGGAGTAGGATGAGAATCTTCTTCAATCCAGGTACTTCCTCTACGTGGAGTTTCTAAGTAAAACTCGGGATTTTCTATTCTGATTTCTTGAGAAGAAGAGGGTGGATAATCTTCAACGGAATATTCATAGTTTTCAGCATGAGCTGACTTCCTCTCCTTCCAAACTCTTTTATGAATGATCTTCTCTGGGTCAGACATGTAAGGTGTTTTCGACTGAGATGTATCTGACCTCAAATGTGGATTTCGAGAAGCCAGTACTACCAATAAAATTTATCAAATGAAAGCAGTGGAGTCGCCAAGGTGAGAGATATGCAACTCTTCAACTCTCCGTGCTCACCTGATTAGAGAGTGAAAACAATTTTTCGAGGCCCAGGGAAACTGGTATTCTTGAATTCGTTCCCCGGCAACGGCGCCAGAAAGATGTTGTGGACAATTTTGTTACCCCCTAGAGACAGTCTAGAGTTGCCATAGACCAGTGCCTAGGACATCTTAATATAGCAAGGAGCTCTTTATATAGCTTGGGTTGTCAATCCAAAAGCTCGCTTACTATCTCTTGTAAAACAAGGAAATAAGTTTTGAATGGGACCAATCTCTCTCGTGTTGATACAAAGATAAGAATAGTGTAGGAACATCATGTAAACTCCAATACAAAGGCATCGCATGCTTAAGAGGTAGCGAACAAAGAGTGGCCGTTCAAATAATACATCACAGAAATCAAATATCGTGAAGTGAGTAAGAAGAGGAAACATAAAGAAGATATTAGTTAACATGAGATCGATACCTGTATACACAACAGAATCCACATAAGGGCATATTAATTTATGAATCCTTATATGACAATGGCGTTTAAAAGCACTCCCAAGTAACTAATATAGCAAAACATGGATGAAGTGAATATGGAACAATATATCATGACTAGGCCTATTTAAAGCGCTTTGACTAATCCTGGAAGGGTACCAACAAGGATGAATCCTTACCGCAAACTAGTGAGCCACTCGTATTCTAGAACATGATACAAGAAGATAAATAGTGATGAAAGAGATATCGTATTAACACATAAGAGAAATTAAGTACATCGTGAGATGATCACACCGTAACTTTCGTCACAGCTTATAACTCCTCTCACCGAGACTCCTACGGGCTCGAAACCTTCACATGTAAATATTACAAAATGTATACAAAAGCATTTTCAACGTACGCTTTGCTTATCGAAATCTGAACCCTTACAATGTCTTTTCGTGCCTTTATAGGAAATATAGAGAATTCGTAGGAGGAGGTAGATGAAGTACATTTAATGAATTAATTTGAATAAATGGCGGAAAACATTCGCGCCCACTCTATGAATGACTAACTATAAATGACCGTACTTTACAATCCGTCTATAAAAATGAATGCCGGGAGATGAAAATCTCCTTATATACAAGACACAAATAATAAAATATATGCAATGCTTGCCTTTTCGCCGAGGGGGAAAATCCCGCCGTAAGGACCCTGAGATAGTCCTGCACCTTCGTACCGTACTTTCGGCCTTTAACTTTGAATTTAAACTCGACCTTTAACACAAAGTGACGTTCCTTGGATTTTCTCTAGAGGGTTCTCGTAGATTCCACATCTTTGTCTTCTTTTAATGGTGGTCATTTCTTACACCTACTCCCCGGCTTAAATTTCACCAAAGCAGAAAGTCGTCCTTTAACATGCTTTTCAACCTCTCGCAGAATGGAGTGCGATAAATTATGAGGCCTTTATCATCTTAAAACTCGCAAAACCCACAAAACATTAGAGAAACCAAAACTCGGAGGCAAGGAGCACGGAGGGAGATGATAAATGACGTCGTGGACATGGACAGATGACAGAATGCCAAGGGTGTGTTGGAGGAAAGACAATGGAGACTTCGATTAAATACGGAGTGCGACTTCTCCACGTGAAGTGCGCTTGAACAAGGGGAGGGATGAATAAGAACTAGAGGGTGTAAATGAAAACTCGTACATATATATATATATATATATATATATATGTCGACGGGGATGACACCATGGATATATTGCAGGGCATGCCCATACACATGGGTGTACGGGGGGACAGGTGGAAGGACAACGTGCGTCGAGCTCTACGCACGGGTAGATCGATTGCCGGCCGTTGGATTAAGATCACAAATCAACGCGCCGGGAGCCAATGGGGCAAAGGCGGTGGTGGGCCACGGAACACTACCGACGTGGGTTAAAGGGCGAGTGACTCCGGAGGATATCCACCGTTGATTGACATAGCCAAAACCAATGCGCGGGGGGGAGTTCCGCTTCTCGATCTTTGTACCACCTTAACGCGTGGGGAAAACGGTTTTGGAACCCGTACTCGTGGGACACACGGCGTTCTTAGTGGAATCGCCGTCCCATGATGAATACCGCCGGCCCGGTGGAAGCGGTGCGGGACAATACCGCCGGCTTAGCGAGATACGACGCGGGCCACCATATAAAAATATCTCCACTCCGTTGATTTAATTCGACCTGACAGTTGCTATCGCCCCGAAACAAAAGACACGCAAGCCTTTTTCCCGTCCGTGGTTTCGCGCTTCGGTCATATGGTAGCGCGAAAGCACGGGGGGCTAAAGTCTTAGGACCGGGCCCGATAAATTTAAATTATGGGTTTTTAACCTTGTGGAGCGGATTTTCTATGTGAAACGGTAATATCAAACAGAGCATGAGGTTTTAGGTTGCGATGGAGCTTTGAAATGATCCGAATGAGGCAACGAACCAAAATTCATAAGCAAAGAGTAAATATATACAAACAAGGTATATGGAAAACAAAACATTTGTTAAGAATGCATATTTGTTCACGATCGCGACCTACCCATCCCACAGATGAGCTTCCGCTTCACCCGATAAAAGTACCGCAATATTCGAAATGTGGGCTTTAATTGTAGGACCAATTACACCACAAAATGGCAGCAAGATACTCAAAGGCGAGGTACATAATAACAAAGGATGTATCACTCCTCGACGAGGTGGGCGGAAGGGTCACTATGAGAAATTACATGGAAGAGACTGGCCGCCGTATTCACATTTGAAAATATACCTGTACCGATTTATGTGTCCAAAAGCCCGACTCGGGGCCAAGTAGGGTACCCACTTCATCAATGACACCATTAAATACCGTCAAGTTTATCACTGATACAACGATAAAAGTAGTCTCATCATCGCAAGCCAACGTTATGGTGGAAGCATTCAACAAGATACGAGAGAATACCGACGAATATATGCAAGGCAGTTGCGATGTGATCGAGATGAGCGGATACTAGCAATGTTGTGGGCATACCGAACAATAGTAAACATTAAAAAACCAAACACCATTCCAGCTAGTATACGGAGAGAAGCAAAGAGTCCCGCAGAATTCACTGGTACCAAGCCTTCAATCACAACATCACCCGCCATATCAAGAAGAATCGCCGAAGGGAGATTGGTGGAGTTGTGCTAACCTGAAGAAGGACGATTTCGCCAAATTTCACCAAACGGTACAAAAGGAGAGACAAAAATCTTGGAAAAACCGGCACATTAAGCACAAGACTTTTTTAGGTCGGTGGGAAAGTTCTACTCTATGACGAAAATACTAGAAATTCCCAGGAAAGCTATATGAGTTGGCTAGTGCCATTTCATGTGATAGAAATCAAATATTTAGGAGCCAGCTTCGGTTAAGTGCCAACCGAACGGCCAAGTTCCTGCTAAGAGCAGGGAACGCATGCCCGAAGCCCTACCAAGAGTAAGTCACGTATTTTCGACCCCAATAACTCTCACACCGAGAGGAGCTTTCGTAGGTTAGAATAGCATCAACAACTTCGCACCCGAGACGAGCTAGATAGGATTGTTGGTATCAAAACTAAAATAATACTAAATAAAAATGTTTGAGTTGCGGGACCAACTAACCGATTGTGGTCGAGGAGGGTAGTGTCCATAATGTGTCATCCACGTCGTATAGACAAGCGTGACGAACATTAGGCCATCATCATTATGTGTAGTACCGTTGCTCACTCCGTAGGATTACCAAGATTTGGAAATAATTTCCATAATTAGCATCACCCATACCGTAAATTTTCCATACCATAACCACCACCACTGCCCGCTCAAATCCCAAACCACCCGGCGCAATGTCGAACTCCACCTCACCAGCAGAATTAATCACACAATTGTAGCCATGGAGGAAGCTAGGGAAATGACGATGGTGGGGTCTCATCAACCTCACCCGTGTTGGTTACTACAACTCACATGCAAAGAAGCGCGAGAATGCGAAAATCCGAGTTAAAATCGAAACATCCAAAAGAACAAGAGAAGCCGAACCAAAAGAAGACAGGAAGGTACACAGAGAAGGAATTCAAGAGAAAAGAGAGAAAGTTGTTCTACAAGTGCACTACGAAGAGCCCGAATGACCGCAGTAATTCCAGCAATTGTGGCAAGAAATTGACAACAGTAATTCAAAACATGGAGTCGCTTGTGGGAAAATACGATAGTGCAACACCGATTGATACGTACCTTGCGTACTCTTGAGTTTCCGCATCGAAAAGGCAAGTGTATATAGAGAATTATGCAACAAGAATAGGACAAACAAATGACAAGATTTCCGCCGTAGTTCAGTGGGCATCCAATGTGCCTACGATACTAAACCTAAGAAATTCAACAGTGTTCGGGATTACAAGTGGGCCGTGATGCAAAGGTACGAAATTTTTGTTGAGCGGGGATCCGGTATGGGTTCACTATGGTCGGGGAAGGAAATCCCAATTCATGTAGAGGACATCCATAGATTAACCAGATTGTCACAAGAGGGGAGGACATATCGGGGCCATGCTCCAAACCGTATCCAAATGAGTAATAACTGGGACACGGACTACTATGTTAAGGAGGTGGCACCGAGAGAGGGGGAAAAGGAGCAATATCGACTTGATCAACAAACCAGAGGTCAAGTTCGTTTGCTAGTTGATTTCTAGCAAGACAATGAGGCACTATACCAAAGGGGAATGCACACCGGATACAATTTCGGTTGTGGTGCATTGTGTCCAAGGGACAAGGTCAATTGGTGCTCTTTCTTGCCGATGAATTGTTCGAAGCTTGCAAGGACAATTATAGGACAAACAACGTATTTATTTATGGATATTTGATCATGGCAATAGCTATGGGAAATGGAATCTTCCAAGCATCCAGACATTACCTGGCCGAGGTAACAAATTGCCAACCATTGGAAATGAAATTCATGTCTTTAAAAGTCTCCAGTAGACCTAAAGACAAAAGAAGAAGTAAACGGCAGAGCCTTCGTAATCTGCACGACTCGTATTGTCGACGTCATGATGAGTAAAAAAGAATTCCAAGATGTTCCATAGATGGATATGGTGAGCAGACATGGTTTAGGATCACCCACAACTAAAATTTTCGTGCCAACTCCGTGTACCAACTGAACCTCGAAGATGAGACCCGAGGTTCCGTATTGACAAAGCATCCTTTCACACAGCCGCAGGTTCGTTTGTGTCAGGAGTTGCGATGGAAGTCAAGGATGGAATTTACACATATATCTTCGATGGGATGCTACCAAACCCACTTCCGGGAGAAACTTCGGAAGAGGCAGAGGCCAAAGATGTCAAAGCTACAACTATCTTCCCGATCATTGAACAATTGAACATTAAGGTACAAAGTTTAATAGAGTAGTTCAAGTGCTAACTAGCGATACCACCCATTTCTAACATTTTCATAGTTTCCTGTGCCTCCCATTCCAATCCATCTCCCGAAGACCGCCTCCATATTTTCACCAATACCCATGTTCGTTTATTTCACCACCTCTGGCCGATCACAGCCATTGGTCAAAAAGAATAAAGCTTCATAAACCAACAACAAGACCAAAAGCAAAAAGGGCCAAAGGTCGCGTATCTAGCCCAATGGCTCACCCCAAAGGGGAGGATCCACCCCGACACCCAGCATAAAGAGTACCGATCAAAGAAGAGTCGGTAGTCAAGCCCTCAGAACCAGGGGGCTACCACCCCACAACCCCATCTACTCCATAGATTTCCCTAAACATTCGCATATCGCCACCGTGGGCAAACACCGACTACCACTGCTACCTCATCCATCTTCCAGGAACCCCACAATTCCACAGATACCCACTATGCCGCTGTTGTCGACCCACTAGTCAGAGAAGAACGAATGGGGACCACGTTTAATGGAAATTAACTCGGTACAACAGAGGTACCTCCGCCGGAAAACCCCGGTTCCATAAACTACATTTACCGAGCTTGTTAATCGATGTATGCGCTCATAGAAGAAACGGATGTGGCTCGCTCCTCGAGCGTACTCCACTCTGCCCAAACTAATCTAACAAAGTCAAGAAGTGTAACCCGATCTACATATGGCTGATTCAGTGATCGGCCGTCACATTAGACACCGCCACGGGCCACCGCAGCCCAATCGTAAAAATCGTCGCTAGCGGACAGCCACTTCGAGCACGGCCGCGCATCGGGTACCTCCGTGCAGAGCATGGAACACGTGGGAACCCAACTCGTACCACTTTATTCAAGAGCAAAGATAACAAGCCGAGAGACTTCATTCGCAGCTCCAACAAATATGTGAGCAAGAATAACGCGTATCAACACGCTTATCAAGAGCACATGAATGTTAAAGATGGGGAAAGGGCAAGTATAAGAATAATCGGGGATGGTAACAAGAGTATTCCGAGAAATTTGGCCTTACCAGAATTCGCCAACAACAACCAAATACCAAGGGATACAGTAAAAATCAAAATAGTTGGGCATGCGGTCCACATCCGGGTGGCATATTCAAATTCTCCATCAGAAATGAGGGACCCGATGCGCATTGCGCCGACCCGTATTTCCGTACCCAACTAAGAAACAAGAAAGATATTAGAGAGACGAAGCCAAGTCACGAAAAATGCAAGTTCGTAGTACTACAAGAAAGAGGCATATGACCTACCGAAGGGGGAGTTCTGTGGCTCGACTTGCCTACTCCGAAGTCACAACTAGTCTCACTACAACTACAGAAAATATCAAGCGAGACCCAGGAGGCCACGAACACAACCGATCGCATCAATCGTATGTACGAAGTGGATGATTTGGAAGTCCAAATACACGATGAATAAAAAAATCAACGACGTGCTGCAAGAAACACCCTCCGGGAGCTCGACAACCAAGAAATCGCGTTCAAAGAGAATGCAACAATTGGCCTTGAAGCCAATACTCAAATCAACACTATGTTTGGTGACTCTGTCGCCTAGTGCAAAGGAAGAAGTTGTCGCGAAAATCACTATAGAAACTAATGCGCTAATGCAAGGATGGAAACATGCAATGAAACTTTAGGAACTCAAGGGATCGTTCTAACAAAGGTCCCATAGTTGGGGCCCTTGTTGACAACCGAGAGAAAGGAGGTAGGCAAGTAGTAGGACATAGGGCCAAGCGGACCAATGGAAGTGGAAATAGTGCAGAACGATGACTTTGGGCGAGTCAATAGGATGGCCTTCCGGGCTCCTAATGTTTTGGAATTAAAAAAACTTTTGAGTTGCGAGTAGTACGTGGCGGGACACAACCATGGTAGGTAGAGAGATGTCAAGGTTGCGGAGGAGTAAAGGACAGTGGCACTACCAAGCGGAGCAAGCACAGATGGAAGAAGAGCGTGGCAGAAACAAGCACTTCGTTGGGGTCTTGTGTTTTGATATATTGGCTTACCAAAAGACAAGGCAACATACAAACTACAATACTTAGAGCCCAGGATCTAGCCCAGTCTCGCAGAGGACCGTCCAGCATGTTTATAAAGATGTGTCTTGAAAGGTTTAGAAATTGATTTAAGGCTATTATGAGGTTCAAGGTTGTTTCTTTTTGTTCGCTGACAAATATGTTTCATGTGGTATTAGAAAAAGCATGAAATCTATGTTGGGCAATGGATTCATGTGAAGAGTTCAAATGGTTCGCTAGGAAGGAAGGGAAACCAAAGGGAAAATCTAACTTGGTCAAGGATCATTTAATAATATAGTGAAATGGGATGAACATTAAGGACTAAGAGTGAACAACCAACTAAACCCCACAATGACTTAAAGGATTCGGGGAATGCCCTATTTCCTCCAAAGAAGCTCACCGCTTTGGACTTAATCAACTGGAAATATCTCCAAAGAGAGAGAAATGTAGACTAAAATTTTCCAAAAGATGAGTAATAGGATCTTTGAACACCCTATTTCCTCCTGCCAAATTCCACCTAGAGCTTAGCCACGAAAGAGCACATACAATTGCATGTCCAAGAAGAGGTTGCTTTGTATTATTCTAGGACGTTACTTAATTACAGGGCCTGCAACCACAGTCAGAGATGTTGGTGGTTAGAGGGTGGGTGAATGAAGACAAAACCTCACTGCCAACTGCCACCACATACCAAAGGTGGACTAAGGACAAAGCATCCAAAAGGAGAAGAAAGAGGGAAGAACACCTAAAGAAATTTTTAATAAATCAATTTAGCTTATTTCTTAGGTAAAAAAAAAAAAAAACTTGAATACAAGAGAGATAATAGACTACCTTTGTCACATTCAAGAGAAGAAAACATATAAATGTGCTGAAGGACAAACAGGTCATAGGTGCTTCTAAGATACATTTCTCTCGCCTAAACTTTTTGTCCTACCGTAAGCAAAGCATAATGGAACAAAGTGAAAACATAGGAAATAACATTAATAACAGCAACACTTCACCAAAACCAGGCTCTGTGGATCCAATGGTCTAGCCTCCTTCATCAACAAAAAAACACAGCATTCTCACACTCTTCGTACAAAGTCAAAGCAACAGGTATTACTTAGAAATCTACAATGCCAACCCTTTCCAATGAGACTGAAGAGTCTTTATAGGAAAAATGAGGAAAGTAGGTGGATAGTTTTTAATGAACACTGTGAGATCGAGAAGGCAGTTTTGAATGTCTATATTGTGTCTTAGACATTTCATTGAATTATGGATAGACCATAACTCGTAGCTCGTTTGAGGCTATTTTTGATGTGACAACAATCACTCACAGGGTGTTCTTGAGAAAGAAATCCATCCTGAGATGTAGGCCAGACCTTCTCGAGGCACTAAGTGAATGATGGGCTATGAGGACTCCCATACTCCCAACAATCGCCTGATGAACTGTAGTGTTCCCTAGTAAATCGTTGTTTCACTTTTTACTTAATCCGTATTAGCCCGCCATGCCTCCCTTTGTCGATTGCCCGAAATGTTTATGTACTAATGTAGATTTCTCTACAAGGTAATCACGAAATCGTCGTCTCGAGACTTTATGCCAAAACTAATAACTCGTGCTTTCGGGGCTCGATGCGTAATGAAGAATGGGCAACATCGACCTTGGTCTTTCCTTCAAGAAAGGACGTCCCGTCGACATATCTTGTGCATCGCCATGACCAATGATTTGTATTCAACCGTGCCGACTATGGATTAAGCCTCTTCATCTCCAACATTTAGGCTTTTAAGTCCTTTAACCTTTTTCTTCCGATACACTTTAAACTTCGCAGACCTGTTTGTGCGAATACACGAAGGCGTGCTGGCGCCGGAGGATTCACGTCGGGGACACAACTCGACTTGATAAAAACAAGATGCTTCTAAACCTGGCGAAACTCCGCAAAATACGATAAACCTCGTTATGAAATCCTCGCGTGTATTTAAAACCGGCTCGGAAAGTTTTTTGCGGAGAGGAGCAATTGCAGAGGAAACGTGTGACGTGAGAAGGGTTACATGGCACAACACCATGAAACCAAGTTTTATACATGAATTAGCATGGAAAAATGTAATGGAAAAAGATATGCAATGGGCCTTAGGTGGTGGGACCCTAGCCATGGCAGTAGGGCGATTAAACGTGAGCCGTTGGATCACATGAGGCACCAACGGTGGTGGACGTCTCGATGTGGGGGTTATTGGTGTTCCGATGGGAGAATTATGGTGGAAGAGAGATGAGATTCGGGTCATGATCTCGACCAAATGGATGGACATGACGGAATCGGAAGATCGTTAGGCCGTGGAGACGAGGGTGGCTCCGTTTGGATTTTTTGCGATTGCGATTGAGCGTGCGGTGTGATGGAGCGATCGTCGTCCGATCCGGAGTGCGCATCGATGGCTCGACATGAAATCGGGGAGTGGATGGATAGGGTGACAGTGTGCGCTCGCGATTAGTGCTAGGTCTTCTGATTCAAGTGATTGATGGTTCGGATCGCGGCGGAGGTCTATAGACCAAAACCCAATCGAATCAAGATTTTAAGTCACCAACAAATGCGCCGCCCAAAACCTCCGATTGTGATAAGTGCTCCGGGCTTAAGCGCTTGGTTCGGGGCGTGTGTCCCGTGGGGAAGTGTGGTTAAGGGGCCGGCCAAAAAGGGGCTAGCCTGTGGTATATTAAGAAATGGCTTGCCAAAAAAAAACTAGGATTTTTAGGGATTTTCTTGGCTTTCGTAAAGGAAGAGGTTGTTTAACCCGTAAAAAAGGATTTTTTAGAGGTTCAAAAGGATTTTGAAGGATTTTCAAGGGGAAATTGGGGTCTTAAAGAGGAAAAATGAGGCTTAATGAAAAGTGAGGGGAGATGAGTCAAAATGGGTAGCTTCAAAGGCCTTTGGAAAACAGCTTTTCGATATAGATCCGTGTGGTTTTCAGGCATGCTCAGAGAGACATGTTAGAGGAGATTAAACAAAAGGGTCAAGAACTATCACAAGACTCCTCAAAGATGATGGATTTTCAGGGGAAATAAATCTCTTGAAGAAGCCAGAAACAACTTAGCCATCATTTTGTATATCAAAATTTATGGGTGGCTACTGTGTTGGCTCCACTTGGGGAGGACAAATTGCCCTTTAGGTGTCCAACCTCAAATAATCTTTGTATTTAGTAGAATGTGTTGCCTTTCCATTGGGCGGTAGGTTTTATTTTGATCTGATAATCTTTGCAACAACCTCGAAAACAAATTTCATTCTTTAAAACAACATCTTCTACTCTGTACACTCTTTCTATTGTCCTAGCATTTTTTCTTCTTCCTTTGAGTGCACTCCGGGGGCCTAGAAAACTCTTTCAACATTTTAATTAGCAAACAAAAATAAACCTATCTAACGCTACCCTTATTCTCCATGAGGCCGCATTAAACATTTGGTCTCGTAACTTCTCTACCTAATCTAGCACACTGTCAGATTAAACAAATTTCTTGACAGGTTTTCATTCTCTATATTCTAAGACAAATCAAAAATACAAATAAACCAGGATTTAATCGTCCGGTTTGTCATGGGTCCATAAGTGCTCATAACAACAAACCGCACATGAAATAAAAAATTAGAAAATTACAAGATTTGGGAAGGCTTGCGATTTTGAAAAGTGAGAGTATCCTTCCTTCTTGTGACTCGAGATTTCCCGAGCTTGTGAGAGTCACTTTGTTCTTCATTTCGTGCCTTCCGGTTTTGAGTTTGTTAGAGCTGATTTCTTCTTCTTTGCTGGTTCAATTTTTGAGCATATTAGAACCGCACTGCTTTTCTTCTTTGGCCTGCAGTTTTGAGAGAATTGGAGCCATATTTCTGATGCTTCAGGGTTCAAATTTTTAGCATGTTTGAACCTTTCTTTTTGGTATGGGGCTATACCTTTCTTGCTTTATATTTTCCCTCTTCTTTATTTTCTTTTAAAATAAAAAACGTGTGTACAATTGATGAAAATCTTTGTAGTCTTAAGACTCTTGAAATAATTAGTTTTTAAGCATCTTTCCATTGATTGTGACTAATTTAACACTTCTTCACCATTTAGTTCCCAAGTAGAAAATGCATCAGGTCTTCCAAAGTAACGTATAATGTAGGGGTCTTTCCATTGTGTTCTCAAACTTACCATGTTTTCCTTTTTATTCTTCCCTTGAATCCAATTTGAGAAACAAATTCAACTTGGAAGTCGTTTGCCTTAGTCCTTTTGTCAAATTTCCTCTTGATGTTTTCTTGGACTGCTGAGTTCTTTGCAAACTTTCCTTCCGGTCTCAAGGTAAACGGATGGTTTCATTAATCCTTCTCTCGCATGTCATTTATTCTACTTGGACTTCTTTCCGGAGCTTCATGACCGAGAAATCCTAAGGACGTTGGGAAAATAGCATCCATGCCAGAGACCCCAGCCGGGATAGGGGATGTGTTGATTGAATTTTTGGTATTAACTATCGGCACCACAAAGCATGAACCAACTTACCGTGCCATGCTTTCTCTCGATTTTGGTTGTTCAACATCTTTTTGATGATGTTGATCGTACTTTGTTGGAAGATTCGTAGTAATTACTTCCTTGGGGATAATAGCAAGTGAGTGGCCTGGTTGCGTATCCTCGACATTTGTGGCAAGAATCCCAACCATTTTCTTGGATCTAAAGGTGACAACATTGTTCGTGATTATTTTTTTCTTGGAACAAAATTAATCGACAATATGTTGGTCTCAAGGAATTTGACAATAACAAGAGTCGCGGGCGTTCCCAGTGGGTATGGCCTTCATCCATTTGGTGAAATAATCATGGCTATGAGGATCCATTTATGCTGGGCCGAGGAGAGGATGGATTTCCCTATAAAGTCCAAACCCCACCTGGAAGGTGTTTCAACACTAATAGGCTTCAAGGGTAAGTGCGCAGGCTTCTCCTACCATCGAAAATCCGGCATTTGTGGCAAGACATTACCAGTTTGTGGGTAACCGGAAAACAGGCCAACAATAAATCGTATCCGAGATTTGCTTGTCGTGGTCCTCCAATTTAAGTGTCCTCCACATTCTCCCGTTTACTTCATGCATGATTTTTTGCTACATCATTCTCAAGTAACATTTTAGTATATCTCCAAATGAAACATTTTTCTCCAATATAACACTCCATCTATCATGCAATAATTTAAAGCCTTCGTTTTACAAATCTCGCCTTTATTTTCGACAAAGAAGGAGACATTTGCTAAAGCAAAGACATAAATAATATCAGCATACCATGGAGAGTTCGTAAATATTTCTTCAAGAATCGGTGGCCGGGAACTCTTCTATCTCTTCTAAAGAATTCAACCATATTCATATTCAGGACGAAGTTAGACTCCACCATGATTTTTGCCAATCCTTGTCCTTTCGATGAGCTTAGTAGGCCCGATTTCCAAGTCGTATCTCCAGAATAGTGGCGAATCACTTCTTCACTACCCAACCCCACTTGAATATTCTTGACTACGTAAAGTAACAAAGCGTTAATGATGTGTGAGTGCAAAATATACACTCTAAAATCCTTTAAATCTTTTACCAAAGGCTAAGGTTTGCTTTTCCATGATGATTCTATTTGAGGGGGGCAACTTTGTATTTTCTCTCAAGAAGGATAATGTTTTGCCCTAATTTATTCTTCGCAAACAATACCGCAGCTATTGTGTGTTCGGGGACAAAGGAAAATATAAAAATATTTGGTGAAATCGTGGACCGATCAAGACCGGTGCTTGAGTATGGCCTTGCTTTACCGGGGCCTAAATGGCTGCTCACGAAATCGTCCACGTGATGTCTACTCTTTCCGAGCATGTTAGTGATGTTTCTTAACAGCTCGGCAAGGCTGGGGATGAACCCCCAAGAAATTAATCTTTCCAATGAACGACCGTAATTTTCGAGGTTCCCGGTGGCTAATATTCGCATGCTCCCTAATTCTTTTAGGATCTATCTTGATCCCTTCTTCGCAGATTATATGACCAAGAAGCTTTCCTTCGGAGGCCAAATAGAGTCTTTTTGGGATTTAAAGACAAGCCAAATCTTCTACATTTCTCAAAAACTTTCCTTAAGTGTTCCAAAAGTTCTTCAATAGTTTTAGAGAAAATGGTAATATCATCAAGGTGAAATAAAGAAGTCTATGTCCTCCGAGAAGGCTATGTTCATGGCCCTCTCGGAAGGTGGCCTCGTTCATCAAACCAAATGGAATTTTGACATACATGAACGTCCCCCAAGGTGTGGTAAAAGATGTCTCAAGCCGATCACTCGGGGAGAACTAACACTTGCTATAACCCGAGAACCCATCCAAAGAAAAGATATTCTCTTTGACCCACTACTCTCCGAAGAATGTAGTCCATTTTGGGCAAGGGATAGTTATCTTCTTCGCAGAGGCTCTTGTCGGTGTGTTAAGTCAATACACAACCTAATCTCTCTGTTTTCTTCCTGGCGTATACTAGATTGAGACCCATTCTCCGAGTATCCGATAGGAACAATGATCCCTCCATCATACATCTTCTTAATTTCTTTTCCAACGTAAAGCACAGGACAGGGTTTATCCTCCTTAATTTCCTCGTCCGAAAGGTTTCGATTTTCCTTCGTAGGGATCTTGTGTCGAATGATGCTAGTGTCATATGATTTCAAATCTTTATACTCCCATGCGAAAACATCTATAAACTTTGAAGAGTGCTATGTATTGTTGTTTGATGTGGTAGGCAGGTAGATGGAATTTGATCATTTTAGGCTCGGCTTGGGCTGCCTGATTGTGCTCTTCCACATTAGTTTCCACGTTCTTTTTGTCTCTTAGCCACATCGTTGAAATCGAAGAGATGTTCTAGTGGTGCAAGGCCTTTGAGTATAGTATCACCTTTACACCTAGAACTTCAAGGTCCTTTTGTTTGGATCATCATATTAATTTTTCTGAAAATATTATCAAACTGATTTACATCGTAGGAGGGGGTTATGTTTCGTGAATTTTTTCCCCATATGAACATTCTTTTTCATGGTTGCAACTTGGTGATGGGTCGGTGGCAAAATCATTCTTTGATTGCGGTGAAATCCTTATATATGTTTGTCATTGTTAAAAACCTTTTTCGAATGATCTTCATTACTCATACCGTTGGTCTGTTCTTTACCTTTATGATGAGTTGCCCCTCACTTGTGGTATCCGGCACATTAGCGGCTAAAGGCAACTGCTGCCGTGGTTTGGGGCTCTTATATGAACACCGCCTGATATTTTTCGAAAGTTTTCAGGAGGTCTAAAACAAAGGTTCCCATATTCTCCGAGCCCTGGGTTTTTGGTTTCGTGTTCCCCCTTGATTTGTCTCAATACTAACCCGTAATCTCCCATCACAAATATCTTTTAGTCTTTAAATATTTACATGTGCGTACCCAAGGAGTAGGGCTTCATATTCGTAAATATTGCTAGTACATGAAAATTCTAATTTGGCAGTACAACTGTTTGAGTTGTGTATCCAAACACCAACCCCCACACTACTTTTAAGGTAAGAGCCATCGAAACTCATTTTTCAAAGTGTTTCTATTTCCACCATTGTTTTTGTGTTGCCTAAGGTCGCCGGGGGTCGGAATCGGAGGTTTAGAAGGAGAAAACCTCGAATGTTCCGGTGTATTAATGTCTCGCTTGGTTTCTTTCTTTGTTGGGATGGCCTCTTCTTTATTGTATGAAATAAAAGAATCCATCTAAACAAGGGAATAAACAGAGTGTTGTGAGTGTTCATCCTTTCGCCGCTTACCATGTATTTTATGAGGGCTCGTACAATCTTCTCCGGTTTGACCAAATATTGGTACGGTGGCATAAGACATATCCATTTGAAGGCTTCCCCGAATCTTAGCTCCCAAGACGAGATAAAAGCATTCCATATTTGCCGCCTACTACTACGTCCATTACAATATCTTCAGCAGAATTTGGGATACGTTAACACACGTACCATCAACCTCAAGCATTTGACCCTTTCTAAATCAAAAGGAGTACAAAAGTCTTTATAGGGTTTAGTGATCTCTAAGCTTAGGCTTTCCATTACTGCTTTAGGCATAAGGTTAAAAAGATGCTCCTAAATCCAACAACATGGAATTATGTAAAATTGTGTCATGTATAAGCTTAGATCGAGATATAGAAGTGAGGCAACACTTCCTTCTTGATATTTTTCTCAATTTTAGGACCAAACAATAACTCCTGTTTATCGTCTGGCCAAGTTTATATGATTTGGCACATGTATATTCGCAGCTTTTAGACCTAGTTTCTCGTACACTTCCCAGTCACTAACTCGGCCCGCAGGTATGTTGATTTTTATCTTTGCAATTTCTCCTCTAGGCTAAAAGGGACTATCGTCATATTTACATGTTTTCCTTGTACATTCTTTTCAAAATAATCTTGACTTGCCGAGTTTTATTAGGACTCGTCTTTGGCACTCAGGGCTTTTTAACAGCTACCAAACAGGTGCTAGTAAGCAACTTTCTTCAAAACATTTGGTCAATGTTTTTTCTCTTTATTGAATCTGCCTTCTTAGTCAAAACACTAAAGTTTTTTCCGTTGTTTTCTTAGGCCGATTTTTTGTGTTTTTCCAACAACCCAACTAGTGTTCTTGTCATTGGATTATCTAGTGTTCCCTTTTCTTCTTAGATCATATGTCCGTGTATTTCCATGACTGCGTTTTCAAACCCCAATCAATCATCGTACCTCATGTATATTCTTCATTTTTAAATATAAAGTTGAACTTTGTTCTTCTTCTTGAGGAAAACATCATCCCCAATGTCTCGATCCGATCAGTTCATATGGTTTTTCCCCAAATTTTCAATCTCTTCTTCCTCTTGATCTACATAGTTTTGTTGGAAAGGAGCTCTAATCTGCTGGTCGTTATCTCTTTGCCCACCTCGAGATTGTTTTCTCTCCTAAAATTTTGATTTATGTTTAGTTTTTGGAGCGTTCCGATTGTCTCTTGGTTGTGTTCTCCTTCAAGTATGCTCTTCATCTCATCATCTCTTCCAACATATTTTCTGTTTTTGAGCTTTATGTGAGGGTAGTGTCATCTTTATAAGCGATTCCTCTTTTCCGATCTCACCGGCTCTTTTTTTCGATTGCTTGTTTCCACGCTCACCCCCGCTCCTTTCCCCATGTCTTCTAGGGTTGCATAATCTCTTTCCTTAGTTGGTAGGCCATATCAACATCAAAGCCTTCGTAGATATTTTCACTAATACCATTCCTTGGGGAGTGTTTCATGTGGTGGAAGGGCATCGTAGATGCCGTTAAACCTAGTGGAACAAGCAAGGGCACCTCTCCCCATTTATTTTGGGAGGCTCATACTCTCTATCGGTATTTGGAGAGGGTTTCTTTGGACTTCCCACTTGTTAACGAATGCTTCGATGTAATGATAAAGATCATGGATGCTATTAGAGTTAAGCCTTTAAACCACTTCTTTACTTCTCCTCCTTAAACTCCGAGAGAAGATTCTCATTTTAACGGTCTCATCATCTATATTTCCATGTAATCAAATGCATCTCCCATTTCATCTACATGTTGTTGAGCCGTGGTAGATCCCTTTCCAAAGGAAATGGGAATCTTAGATTGATCATTATTTCGTAAGTGAACCAAAGGCGGGCAGCGCTAGTGGGCACATACTGTGTCGCCATGGCGTTGTTTTGTGGAGGTAAAGGATTAGCTTGAGCAACAGGTATATAGATGAGCGTAAATGCTTGGTCCAAGAACAATCCGTTTGGCAGATTTCCGCAGTGAGTGGAGACCCAAGCAGAATGAAGAATATCAGAGGTGTCGATGAAGGAGTTTCTCCGTCACTATGTTGAGCACTATGTGGTGGTGAGCTTGGAGGCTCAAATTTTTTCTTCTCTCGTACCACCGAATGACTTATCCTAGGTGGGCTCACTGCAAGACTAAACTACCTGAGTATTTGATAGGGTCGCTAGGTTTTCAAAGGTTACCTTTCCGAGTTAGTTCTATAAATTGGTCCGACAATAGTTGGATCCTTTGATGAGGGACTCGAAGAATCTCTCCGGATTGTCACCATTTTAGGAGGATTTGACCGAGATAGGCTCGGTATGGATTTTTTCGTCGCATGTTAAGTCTCGCATCCAATAAAGGGGAAAGTCAGCTTCTGACATGACAATATTTAAGAGGAAAACTATATTTGGAAATGAAGAAACCTAATCCTCGAGTTTCCTTAAGTATGGACACGGTGCGGTGATGAGACCGGGTCTCCCAAAGGGGAGTCTTTTGGTCCTTTAGGAACTCGTGGAGTCACCTCGTGCGGAAAATATTTATACTTTTCTAAAGGTAAAAGTGTATTATGGTTCCACCACCATGTTTATTATGAAGCTAATCTAAAATGTTTTTAGGTTTTTTTCGAGTTTATGTGGTTATTTAAGGACTTACTAAGTCTAAAAGAGTTTGCTAGACTATCATATACTCAATATGTCCCACCGTGATCGCCATTATGTCTGGGGTCCTGTGGTTTTGATATATTGGCTTACCAAAAGACAAGGCAAATACAAACCGTACTTTAGAGCTCTAAAGATCTAGCCTCCTAGTCTCGCAGAGGGATCACTCAATATGTTTATAAAGATGTGTCTTGAAAGGTTTAGAAATTGATTTAAGGCTAGTTATGAGGTTCAAGGTTGTTTGTTTTTGTTTGGTTGGACAAATATGTTTCTATGTGGTATTAGACAAAGCATGGAAATTCACAAGCCATTACAAATGGAGTCATGTGAAGAGTCTAAATGGCTCGTTAGGAAGGAAGGGAAACCAAAGGGAAAATCTAACTTGGTCAAGGATCTATTTAATAATATGGTGAAATGGGATGAACATTAAGGACTAAGAGTGAACAACCAACTGGGCCCCCACAATGACTTAAAAGGACTGGGAATGCCCTATTTCCTCAAATAAGCTCACTACTTTGGACTTAATCAATTTAAACATCGCTAAAGAGAGAGAAATGTAGACTAAACCTTCAAAAGATGAGTAATAGGATTCGGGAACACCCTATTTCCTCCTACAAATTCACCTTTGAGAGCTTAACCAACAAAGACACATACAATTGCACCCAAGAAGAGGGAACTCCTTGTATCTAGGATCACTACTATAGGGGCCTTCAACACAATGATAACAATAAGAACAGAGTATGATTGAGAAAAGACTCACCACAAACCGCGCATTAATAACCAAAGGTAGACTCCAGATATGATATTTAGTGGTAAAGAAAGAGGGAACGCCTAAAATGTCAGCCTTTAACACAATCGAATTAACCATTTCTGAAGTAATAAAACTGAATATAAAGAGAGCTATTAGACTACCTTGTCACATTCAATAGCAAAGAAACATATAAATGTGTTGAAGGAAAAACAGGTCGAGGTGCTTCTAAGATACATTTCTCTCGCCTAAAATTTTTGTCCTACCGTAAGCAAAGCATAATGGAACAAAGTGAAAACACAGAAATAACATTAACAATAAGTAGCACTTCACCAAAACCAGGTCAGATCCAATGGTCCAACCTCCTTTCATCAACAAAAACACAAATCTTCACACTCTTTTAGAAACGCTAAATCTTCTTCTAAAGCAAGAATATGTATTACTTTAGAAATCACAAATGCCAACCCTTTACAACAGACTTCGAAAAGTATTTATAGGAAAAATGAGGAAAGTAGGTGTGGATAGTTTTTAATGAACATCTGAGATCGGAGAAGGTGTTTTGAATGCTCCAGCCGTGTTCAGAGCTACTGTATTGAATTCAGTGGATAGGATCAATAACTCGTAGCTCGCTTGAGGCTATTTTGATGTGACAACAAACACTCGGCAGGTGTTCTTTGAGGAAAGAAATCATCTCAGAGGTATTGTATATTCTCGATGTGAATTAAGTGAAGGATGGGCTATGAGGACTCCCATACTCCCAAATAAATGCTCTAAAAAATTTGCAACTTCCCCGGTGAAATCGTTGTTCGTCTCGTACTTAATCCCGTATTAGCTCGCTCATGCCTCCTCATTGATTGCCCGAAATGTTTATGTCACAGATTTCTGCGTTGCAATCAATGCACCGTCGTGTCTTCGATACTTTCTGCCAAAGCATGAACCGTGTCGGGGCTCGATGCAGTATCGTGAAGAATGGGCAAGATCGACCTTGGTCCTTCCTTCAAGAAAGGACCTGGCCCCGCCGAGCATATCTCAGCACCGCCATGACTGTCGATTTGTATTGAACCGTGTCGATCGTGATTAAGCCTCTATCTCCAACATTTAGGCTTTTAAGTCCTTTAACCTTTTCTTGATACACTTTAAACTTCTCATAATTGCTTGTGCGAATACACGGCTTTTTCACAAAAGGGAAATCGGAGGATTCATTTTAGGTCAATAACCCCGATCTTTGATAAAAAAAGATGCTTCTAACCCAACCCGCAAAATACGAGGAAACCCCAGAAATCACGGGCTTAAAACCGTTTCGGTAAAGTTTTTGGCGAGGTGGAGGAGCGATTACAGAGGAAACGTGCGCGATGGAGAAGGGTTACATGGCGCAACACCATGAAACCAAGTTTAGACATGAATTAGCATGGAAAAATGTAATGGAAAACATATGCAATGGGCGTTAGTGGTGGACCCTGGGCCGTTGCGTAGGGCGATTAAACATGAGCCATTGGATCGCATGTATAACAAACGATGATGATTGTCCGATCGGGTTAATAGAAACCCGATGGGAGAATTATGGTGGAAGAGCGATGGTGGATTTGCGATTTACTGAGCAAATGTGCGATGGAAACACCGCCGTCCGATCCGGAGTGCGACTACCCGCTCCGATGAAATTGGGGGAGTGGATGGATAGGGGCTACAGGCGTGTCGCGATTGCGACCGGCCATCGGATCTCAAGCGATTGACAGCTTCGTATCGCTTATGGAGGTCTATAGACCAAAACCAACGCATCGGGGATTTTTAAGTCTCCAAAGAAAGGCCGCGCCTACCCAAAACCTCTCCGATTACAAGCGCCCGGCCGGGCGCTGGTTCGG
This sequence comes from Pinus albicaulis, assembly GCA_034641835.2. NCBI lineage: Eukaryota > Viridiplantae > Streptophyta > Pinopsida > Pinales > Pinaceae > Pinus > Pinus albicaulis. The sequence goes on along the minus strand of CM076578.1, from coordinate 1,181,244,832 downwards.
GCATGTCATGTGGGGAATTGATTGGTGGGTCACGAAAGGGGCTAGGCTTCCGTGTATATTAGTGGGTTTTTAAGCCAAAAAATGAGGATTTTAGGGATTTTCTTGGCTTTCGTAAAGGAAGAGGTTGTTTAACCCGTAAAAAAAGGGATTTTTAGAGGTTCAAAAGGATTTTGAAGGCTTTTCTAAGGGGAAATGGGGTCTTAAAGAGGAAAAGGAGGCTTTATGAAAATGAGGGGAGATGAGTCAAAATGCGCCTTCGTAGGCCTTTCTGGAAAACAGTTTTCTGAGCAGACTGCGGTGGTTTCTGCATGCCCTTGTAGAGACAAAGCAGTTGGAGATTAAACCAAAGGGTCAAGAACCATCACAAGAGTTCAAAGATGATGGATTTTCAGTGGGAAATAAATCTCTTGAAGGCTTGTAAACAAACTTAGCCATCATTTGGTATACTTCACAATTTATGGGTACAACACTCCCGACTAACAAAGAAATAGACAAACAGCGAGAAGAAAGGCAACTGCCAAGAAGCTGTTCCCAGCAGTAGAACAAATAGGCACTGCCGCAAAAAGTGAAGGTTGGATCGTACGGGATCGTGTGGAACAGGAGCCATAGGGGAGCTTTGTTCGTGTTATTTTTTTCTCTACCTTTTTGTATTTGTTTCTCTCTATCTAACAGGACCACATTTTACTTATGTTATGTTCGAAATCATGTCAAGGGGAGATTTGTAATAGCTTGTTGCTGATAGTTGATTACAATATAATCGCAGTTTGTTGTTCCGGATATATGTTGTGTGGAATGAATGGTTTGACTAGTAACTTCAAATTTTATTTACTTTAAGTCTCGAATGCACTCCCGAAAGATATCTTTCATGGAACTTTGCATATGTTTAATTTTGTCATAGCTCTGATTTCTTTATACCAATGTCGTTATGCTGATACCGATTTATTCCCTAGCTTAATAAGGTCGCGCACACCTCGAGTGAGACTCGTTCCCGGAAAGGTGGGTGAAAATGCTCGCGTGGTGTTAGACTACGTTGCGAAAACCTTGTTGGCCCTTAAACTCGAACTCCGGGTCTTATCTACGAGACCCGTTTTCTCGCCAATAGGGAGGCTTCATTCTAGAGGGAGAAGAAGGGGCTCGATCCAAATTTTCCTCTCTTGCTAATCATTTCTTGTTCAATTCGAGCCTTCACAAGCAAATATTCCACTATGATGTGGAGATTTCTCCACAACCATCCAAGGAGGTGGTTAGCATCCTCGAAAATGCAAAATAGTTCAAGAGAATTATGTTCTTATATCCAATTCTCTCCCTACTTTTGATGGTTGAAAGAGCTTATACAAGGCTGTTGAATTTCTTTGAAGGAGAAAAAATGGAATTTATCGTTTCTTTGCCTATAAAATCGCCAAAAACCTTTTACCTTTAATGCCGGAGGGGCATCAATTACCTAATTCGATTTTCAAGGAGGACGTAGCATAGATGAGAAATTGTTCAAGTGTAAGCTCATGATTGCTTCAAAGCTTGATGGGAAGGACTTAGAAGAGTTTCCGAAGAACAAAAACTCTTAGCTCATGGATCATTAGTCTATTGTAATTTTTATCATCCTTTCATCTTCAAATGAGCAATGATTGATAATTATATAAACATATGATCATTATGTCATGGTAAGGATGTTACCAACCTGTGAGTGTGATTTTGTTTTGGCCAATTTACTTTTACATCACAATCATAATTAATCACATTTTTTTTTTGGGTTGACATTCCATTGAAATACAAAATACCTGCAGAAGTGATATCTTTGGAATTCATGAGGTAACACAAAGAGATCTCAAAATCATCAACCCTTTCTCGTCAAACCCGATAGCCCTACATAAAAAATAATGTTCAAACTATTTGGTGTAAAATACTCTCAATCAACGAAGTCATGCCTCGACCAATCCTTATTTCGTAAGAAAACTTTCTTTATTGTACTACCAAAGGGATTTGAATTTCCCATCCCTTATTTTCTAGCCATTTCCAATTAAAACCGACCGTGATTTGGTGGAATGACTCTGACCTTTCAAGTAGCATCGAAAATTGAGCTTAAGAACATCTATTTTGTCCGAGATGCATCAATAAGCGCAGAAACCATGCGTAAGTTATATTCATTGATTTCATGATCGGTATCAAGCAGACAATATTTCAATTGAGTTCTTTCATAATTTAAGGGTAAACCCGTAAGCATAGTAAATGAAGATGTGAGAAGAAGAAGTATCCATATCATGAATACTTTAGCTCGGTGAATGAAACTCTAAGTTGTTGTGCATGGCCTATGTGCAAGATACATAACACAACCACTTAATCGACATTTTGTTTGGTTAACCAGCAGAATATGAAAACCTCATCCCCATTGTACCATTGATCCATATACTTGTTGAGATAGGTCGTGCTTCCACTCATGTGTTATTGTCATGGCAGGAGCTTCCCCGTTGGCTAAGATCAAGGAGGTAGGACTTACCAAGTGGCGACCAAGGAAAAATGGCTGACTCGCTAGTCCCTCACCTCGCTCATTGGAATTCTGTAAATGTTTAAGTCAAACAGTTCACTCGAAATTATAATGGATTTTATTTCAATAAATTTTGTGAGTGAAAGAAATAGTTATCGTGTGTGAATCTCATGGCTTTGTAATCAATGGGTGGGATGGAGCGAAGCAAGGATGTGAAGAGGAGATGCACTACCGAATTTGATTTTTTTATTTTTGTAAACCAAGTGTGTGGCATTAGCCTTGTAAGTAATATTTTCTTACGAAGGAAAATAGTGTCGTGGTGTGATGAGGGAGGCTCTAAGATACTAACACAACATTGGCCGCCAATATTTGTTGTCTTTTGTGGTTTTCTACATTTTCTCGTTATGGCCTTTGTGAAGTTTTCGATAGGTTTTAAAAGAAACACGAATAAAATCAAAAGTAAGGCAATGAGGTTTGCCTTTAAAGTAAGGCTTTTCTAAAATTAGCTCTGTTGTTTTTCTTGAAATTCAATGAACCCAATGAATTTCGTTTTTTATTTATTTGAGATTTGGTGTGTATATACAAAAAGATAGATAAGATATTCAATATTTTGAAATTTATATATAGAAAAAGGTAATGCAAAAATTTATCCAAATTTCATGGTCGCTAAATCAACCTCAAACTCCATTACATGATAGAGGCAACAAGAGTGTCAAAATTCGTGGTTCTAAGGAGTATATTTAGAAGAAAGAAAGAACTTCAGCCTCCGGAATAGGACGTTTTTATGTGCTCGAGCTCCGTATGCGGATGTGGCAATCTTTCCACTTAGGATTTCATTTAGAAATGATTGGGATATGAGATACACATTCAATCACGAGTTTCTTGTCTAAGTGAAGTTATAAAACAATGCCGTATAAAATGACAACCCGGGACATGCCAAGACTGTGTTCTTGTTTATAAACATTTACCAAAACCTTTTACTAAATTCTCTCTCTCTCTCTCTCTCGTTGGGGAGGAGGGTGGGAACATGGCATTGATTTTCGGCTCTATCAAGATTTCCCATATTAATTTTCTATTTACGTACCAAGGATACTTTCTTTGTTTTCAAACTTTTATACCCCAACCTCCAATTACTAAACATTATAATATAATAAATATAAAAGGGTAACAGTGGCTACCAACTCACCATATACAAAGTCCGTAGTTTCACATGCTTATATGCTTTGATTTATTTCAACACTACCAATAATCTCCATAGGAACAAGTAATCCATCTCTAAAATGATGGAAGCGAATTGTATCCCCCCACAATAAGTTTTCGTTCAACAATCTTGGACATAAATTTAATGGCCATATGGAAATCGCCACATAAACGGAGGTCTTTGGTAATCTATATAGGTGTCCCGCAGCTTGTGCTACTGCTCAAATGCTATGGCCAGCTTTCACTGGGTAGAAAAGAACATCTTCATTCTTCTTCTTCCCCAACATTATGAAGCACAAAAACCCTATCGGCATATACCCCCGAATCTTTCATCTTCCTAGCCAATAAATCCACCATTGAATATATCCGCCTTCCGATTGTTTGTGTGATCCGTCTCCAACAAAAAATGAATGAACTTTGTTCTTGACCCCGATCCACCGCATCCCTGGGCCTTTTTCAATTTAGTGTCTTTTAATCATTGCTCTCACCTCATCACTTCATCCCACCTTCCAGCCATAGCATATACGTTTGACAATGCGCATACAGTTTGCGCATTATCACCCCACTCTATTTATGTTTTGCAACATATTTTCCTAGATTAATATTGTGGTGAATTAAGTGAAATGCTACAATGCCCTCCACACACCGTAATCGTGTTCCCATTGGCATTTCCCGATAAAGGTGAGCGCCTCTTTCATGTGCCCAACTCGACCAAGAAGATCAAGTATGTGCTACGTTGCCTGTGGCAGGCGCAATGGCATAATCTTGACTTCATGCATTCGAAGTACCAGCCTCATATACCAAGCCTCGCATGACTACATGCGTATAAGATGACAATGAAAGTGACATGGTCCGTCATTCCTACTTGTTGCATATGGGTGAAAATTTTGGGCTTCAAAACCGCTCCTAATAATATAATCATGGATCCACTTACCTTGTTGTAGATTTACAATGTACACATGCTAATAACACACTAACCGTGGTAATTACATTGGGTTTGATGTCTTCCAACCGCATTTGCTAAAAAATACTTAAAGCTTCATTGGAAAATCCATTCTCGCTTCAAACCCAAAAATCATTGCACTCCATGAAACCACATCCCTTTTAGACGTTTTGTCAAAGACTTGGCATGTTGCTTCTAGACAAATTTCGCACTTGAGCAGACATGTCAACCGTGCAAGGGGGCATACAAACATCAGACTCAACCATTTCTGATGATATGATCATGAATCTCTTTGCCCTCTTGCGCAGTTGATAAAATAAAACATATGCCTTGAGCACAATAGGAAAGGTGAAATGAACCGTTTACTCCTCTTGTTGCATTTGATAACAGCGCATTAGGACCTCCCCACATGTAGCCCTTCCCGGCATATTCTCCCGATGATGGCATTCCATATAATCACACCTCGTTCGTGTATTTTGTCAAACACAAGTTTGAATCCTAAAATAGACTTTTCCTCAAATCCATTATCAGATGTGTGGGCATGAACTTGTTTGCTCCTCTCGATAACGCACAGACATTCACAATGTGCTTGAAAAAGAGCACCATAAGTATTAGGATCAATTGGTAGACCTCGATGGATTCTTCATGTAAAATGCCCAATGTTTCCTTCAATGAACCATCCTTGCATTTGCCGCGGAGGCCGTTGGTAGTGTTTAGTGTTGGTTTAGAAACGTAGGATGAGAATGTTAACAATGGCAGAGTGGAGAATGTTGGCATGCACGGTATAGATGTAAGTCTTGGAGTACTTTGTAAGAAACCCATATAACATGTTCACTCCAAAATCATGATAGCTTAGAAAATATTAGGATTTCTTCTGAGAAATTTTGAGAGAAACTGCAACTCAAGAAGGCGGGATTTATCTAAATAATTGTTTTTTAAAATATTTTTTTAGTTTCCGTCAAGAGTGACGTTTGTTTTTGTTGAAGATGGCAGTATAAACATAGGAAGAGAGTTTCTATATCCGTCGAAAGAGAGACGCCAAAGCCGTCGGAAGAGAGATGCTTTAAACGTCAAGAGTTAATGTCGAATTGCGACATTATTTTGAAAACCTCGATAAATGTTAGTAGATCACCGCTTATGCTCGTCGAAGACCGACGGTTAGGTGGATCGTTATGGAATGTCAAGACCGACAAGCAGGATCGTCGAAGACCGATAGTTTAACCGACGTCGATTAGCGACAATTTTGATAACGTCGTAGACCGACAGCTTGTCTAATGTCGGAATAGTGACGTCGATGACGTCGGAATAACGATGATTTGGATAACGTCGGAAGAGCGACAGCATGGAAACGTCGAAAATGTAAGTGTCACTCTTTTGACACTTTACGGAAGTGTCGTAATTGTGACGTGGGCGACAACTATGTTTTGCCCCGCCTCATAGTGTCTCTAGGCGTCTATGTGTCGAAATAGCGACAATTTGGCTATCGGAAATTGGAAGCAATGTGCTAGTGTCACCTTTTGTCTTCTAAAGCAAAGTGAATTGAGAGCTTTTGGAAAAAAGGTTTCTGAGAAAATATCAAGAAACTGAGCCTTCCATTCCTTGAATCGTCGTAACTGTGTAATCCACATCATCTTCTTCTTCATTTCTATCCATTTCATTTCTCCTTTTTAGTCTTATCATTTTTTTGAGTGAATTTGTGTTTAAAATGTGTTTTTGGGGGTCCGCAGTCATGCATGCGTGAATCTCATGACCCCGATAATTTTTTAAACAAAAACTATCGAGTTGCCGTGATTTTTGTGTGGAGCCCGTGCGGACGTCCGTGCGCACTTCTCACAAAATTTGCGAAAGCGCCACGACCATTTTAAAATCTACAAATTATCTTAAAAATGATTCTGGCTATGACCAAATGGTTTCTAACTTTTAAATGTGTTTATTTTTAGGCTATTCCACCATGTTAGACTCGGAGATAATGTGAAAATGAGGCTATAGACAATGAAGCCATGTATGATGCCACACAATACGTGCAATTCAAAGCTTGTGGTTTATATAAGTTCGGGTTATCCAAGGTATGAAAGCACAAGTATAGTTAATGGCATGTCTTATAAATGCATGGGAATTTTAAGGCTAATGCTTCATCATTGGTGACCATCGACTCAAACTTAAGCGAGGACATTTATTTTCTTACCGATTGTCTCGGAGAGAAGAAAACATATCCTTTTTTGGATCCAAGAGAGGGTGGCCTACCCATTGCCACCACAAACAAAAATATTGCAAGATGAGGTCAATTAAAGGATAGTTGCATAGATATTAAAAACTATCTTGCGATTGGATCTCAAATTTATTTCATTTACAAAGTAACCGTATTTATGTGGGAGTGCACCCAACATGTAGCCACTAAATCTCAAAATGCGGCACTACGTAGAGTGTTTCGCAGGGACCATATTTAACTAAAAAGGGGTATCGACCAACATGAAAGGCCAATTAACTCGGAGTAAATAATGAAAAGTTGAAAAACTTGGGTATGGTGCCATTTTGATTTCTTTTTACGTTAGAGAGAATCTTTCTTCTTTGGCCCTCAAATGGACCCAAAGATCGTGGGGGAACCCAGGGAACCCTGATCATACGTCAGCAAGATTAATGGCCCGGCCATGGTGGTGAGAATTTTTAGTGGTTTGGTTCACTCCGACATACTTTATGTGGCTAAGGAATCAAGTCTTCACCATTGAAAATTCCCCCATGGAGGGATGGATTTCGCAGGTGATCCCGAGATGCCCTTGCCTCCAGGGAACAAAGGATGAATCAGCAAGAAAACTATTTTGATGTATTTCACTCATTTTTTATTTGTTTTTTATCTTCCAATACTGATAATAATATTTAATTGCGTATGTTGGTCCATGACGACTGGGCCTACACTCCACCACTTGATAGGCGGTAAGCACAACTTATAGCACCACCAGCGAATCACATAGCAGATCCTATGCGTATATGGAACACAACTTGGAGAGGTCAACCATAGGAATTCCTAAGACAGAATGTATGAAATTCCCTCTCGCTCGCAGACAGCGGTATAGGTGTTCGAGGACCGTTTAGGAGATTCGTGCAAGGTGGTGCGTGCCATAGTCTATAACTATGATCATCACTTTATAGTGATGATCATTGTGAATTAAATATTTTTTTGTATCAGTATCTATTATATCATAAGGTATTTAAACCTATGATCATAGACGATGTAATATTTGAAAACAACCCTATCTATGATATTACTACTTTCCTTCCAGAGTATCTTGTTCAACATGGACGAAATGTTGTTTTGGTTTACGAAATAATTTCTAAAATGTATTTAGAAATATGATTAGCTAATGCATCGACCAATGTGTTTAAATTTCTTGAAATATGTTGATACTTGATGCAATCAAACTCGTCGTTCCAAGAGATGAACCTTCAAAAATAATCTCAATAACACACCGGATTTTAATTGCATATACCTCAAATCTAAGACAATGAGTTCAAATCCAACCTTAATGATCAAACATCGAATACCAAATGAAATGGCATCGTATAATAATTCAATGAATACGCTATATTCTGCAATATTGTTTGTTGTTTGAACGGGCGTACACCTTACATAGAAATCGAACTCATCGGGTGGGTGAATAGGATAACCTCAGCAGAAGAGATATTTCATATACTACGACAAGCACCATCAACAAAACGAATGTATGTTTGAATGGAAGTCGACATCTGCAATATCAAGAGTAATCAAGATAATCAAAGATAGTAGTAAATTTAAAAACTTAATCTAGGAACACTTATCTAATCTAATGCACACTATCTAAAAAGTAACTAATGCACAAGTGAGATCTTCACATGAAATTGAAGTACAATATCTCTTAAGATAAAAATCATTTCGGGCTTATCTAAAGAGATCTCCTACTATAATCGTCAATTCATAGGCCCTTTTGCAAGCACATGCTTAATAATGTAGGGACCATGCCATCGGTTCGAATTTTACAAAGACCTAGATTATCATTACTTTGATCGTATACTAAGACTAGGTCACCTTTTGAAAAAATACTTAGGTAACACTTTGATCATACCGAGCTTTCTCACACGTTCAGAGCGTCGTAGCTAATGTAGGCACGCAGTCTCATCTAATTGTGCTAAGTACAAAAAGTGTGTTTCCTCTTCGCAGGGTAGTTGGTAAAAACTCAACGGCTAATTGAATAACGGTATTTCACATTCAATGGGTAAACACAAATTTCTAAACCGTAGACCAAATAGCAAGGAGTGAACCCCCGTAGTGAAGGCCAGTTTATGTTCGTATACCCATAGTGCCGAAAATCATGGTATGCCAATTCAATTTGTGAGTTCTCGATAATCCATTTAATCATGGTGGTTAAAACCTTGTTGACGGCTTCAACTTGACCATTAGCCTCACAGGTAATATGAGCAGAGCTATCATGTCGCTGCCAAAGTTGATCTGTAGTTTGATCATCATTATATTTCGAAATGACCTTGTCCTAGATAATAGCTTGAAGACCAAAACCATGTAATCACATGATTGAATATGAATGTAGATGTGGTTTTGCCATCTACTGCGACTGGCATCACCTCGGCCCATTTGGTAAAGTAATTCCAGCGTCGAGAATAATATACCCATGGCCCTCGCCGTTGGGATGGTTACATGTAATTAAATCAATGCTCCATTTCACAAAAGGACCGAAAAAAAAGGATTGGGTGAAGAGAAATGATAAGTATGCCGATGTTTCAATAAAAAATTTGGTAGTTGTATTTTTCTTCAAACCACAATAATACAATATTTGAATCACGACGGCCAAAAATAACCAACGCACAATATATTTACTGGGAAATCTGAGATTTGGAACACCACACGCTCCGCAGTGATAATCATTCAAATCTCTTTTAAGCCTCTTCGTGATTTACAGCAATGTCGAAATGTAATTCGCACCATGACATTGGGGTATACCTGTCATATTTGTATTGTTGGGATTGACATCGATTCTTCGTCGATTTGAATGTGAAAGCTCGGGCGAAAGTTATTTGGGTTTGAATATATATATAATGACATTCCATACCATGGATCTAATGTATTGATAAGAAACAGAGATTCATATGCGATGGGATTCTCTACCATGTATTGGTCTCGTATTGGGAAAGTCATACATACGTTATGCAAACACCAATGATTTCTTTGGTTTAGATTTCTCGAAATCCAAATCAAACTCTTGTAGGATGACAATCCATTTAGAGTATTTTTCCCGAGTCAATTTTTTCGTCAAAATACACATCATTGGGTTGCAATTAGATATCACAATTGTTTTACGTAACAAGATGTAGATGGAATCGCTGGATAGCGTGAATCACGGCTAAGGCCAATTTCTCCATAGTCGAATATTTAATTTTTGTTGGGTTGAGATTCCGACTTAGATAATATATCACATGTCATTATTGAGATTCATCCTCTTGAACTAGAACCATTCCAATGGGGGAATCAGAGGTAGCTAAGTATACAAAGTAGTCCTAGTGGTAATTGGGTGGATGCAATAACGGTGCATGGGTCAACGCATGTTTTAATGCATCAAAATATCGATCAACAATATCATCCCAAATAAAAGGAACACTTTGTTTCAACAACTGGGTAAAACCTTTTGTTAACTCAACATAGTTCGGGATAAACCTATGTAGAAAATTTGCTTTCCCTTGCAAACTTTGAAGTTGGCAAAGTGTGGAAGGAGGAGGTAAATTGATGATGGCCTCAACCTTCGTGGGTTCGACACGAATGACGACTTTTGAAACAATGAATCCTATTAATTGTCTTGATTGCACACAAAAAACACATTTGTGCGGGTTCAAACGAATCTTGTAATGCCTACATCTCATTAAAATAGCTCGTAAGTGTGTAGGATGATCATCCCTGTGTAAAGAGTGAGCAAGTAAATCATCCAGATAAGGTTGTACAATATGTTTGATATCATGAAAAGCGTAAGAAATGGCCCTTTGAAAAGTTGCACCATCATTCTTTAATTTGAAAGGTAATTTGCAATAAGAAAATGTCCCCCAAGGACATATAAATGTTGTTTTTGGTTGATTAGCAGGGAGTATGTTGATTTGATTATACCCAGAAAATCCATCCATAAATGAGAAAATTTCATTTCCAGCACAATCATCAATAATTTGGTCGATATAGGGGGTAGGATAATTATCTTTTGGACATGCCTTATTAATATCCCTATAATTGACACATACTTGTATAGTCCCTTGGTTTTTGGTAACGAGAACTATATTAGATACCCAATCTATCAGTGGAATTGGATAAATAAATCCTGCTCGTAATAGCTTTTCAAATTCAGCTTTGATAGCAGCAGCTTTTCGCGGATATATCGGACGTAATCTTTGTCTAATAGGCTTGGCATCCAGGCATGTCTTAATTTCATGAATGAAAATCTTAGGATCGATTCTTGGGATCTCTTCGTAAGACCAAGAAAATATGTCTCAGAAACCTTGAAATAGGGCTTTGTATGTATTAATCTCTTCAATCGTACAAGAAGCACCTATATGAATGTTTTCAATAATTCCAGGTTTAAAGTATATGTCAATGGGAACAATTGTAGAAATATTTCCCAAAATAGTCTCAGAATCCAAATTTATAATTGATATCGGATTTTGTGGTTCTTTAACATAATAAATTGTAAAAATAGACGAAAAATCATTTTCAAACCTATCAAGTTTAGGTAAAAATGAAGATCTATGATGTAGATCATGCCAGGGTAATTTGTGCAAAGACAAAAATTCTCGAATACTTTCATCAGTGTGAAATACTTGTTGAAAGGGATCAGAAAGCGATGTCAAGGCTGAGCTTGATAGTGAAGAAGATTCTTTGGTGATTAAATTCATTTGATCAGGAGTATTTGAAAGTGTGTTAGAAAATGACTATACTGCCACCTATGCCATTTCAAAAGGACTCAAAGGCATATCGCCATTGAAAGAGTCTAGTTCTGATTCTGAAGGCACTACCCAAGTGTCATCGAATGGTATAGTGCTTGATGAAATCATATTGATGTTGGAAATGCTACGTGGTAAGTTGGGTGGAGGCATAGAGAAATTTCCCATGAAAGAAAATTCTTTTACTAAACCTACACCAACATCTTCATATAGGATAGTCAATTTTCCAACATGTTGGATACTGTCTGTAGAAGAAAGATCGAACGAATAATGTGAAAACTGATCGATTTTCATAATCATTCCTTTATGAGGAAACATAATTAACTAAAATATGAATGAAATGACAACAGTCATGGCTTAAGACAAACTACGACCCAAAATAAGGTTGTAATCCAGAGGGGCATCAAAAACTTACGCATCTAGATTAACAGTTTTGCCTTCTACTTCTATAGGTAGATCTTGGAGTATTCCGTATGGATGAAATCCTCTTCCATCAAAGGCTTTAAGGATTTTTGGTTATTGTTTGAGTGTTGGAGAACCAAGAGTTTTCCAGCAGTTTAAAAACATTATGCACGTGGATGCCCCCTCATCAATTACAGTATGAAATACTTGTCTGTTTTTTACTAATACTAGTATCTGAAAAGCCATCTGATGAGGGAGTCTCAGTGTAAAATTTTCTAGATCAAATACCATGAGGTTAGAATCCTGAGGATCGATAGCTCCGATATCTGATAATAGTCTAAGTACTGTGCTTGAGCAATGACCTGTTCTTCCATAACAACACCTCCCTTAGCCACATCTTCAGTGATCTTTGGAAGAAATTATTTGATAAACCATTCTGCCAAGATCTGATTCGAAATAAAAACTTTCACTAAACGAAGTCTTCATCTCAATTCATGTATGTGATCTGAAATGTATATAGACGTATATTTTTTTAATGAAGTTAATATTTTTGTGCCATTGTCGTATCAGACTAGAAACTGAAAGTGTGTTAAGAAAGCTGTTGCTAATGCATTGAAATTGTTGAATGAGCCACGTGGTAGTTCAATATACCATTTTGCAGCTAAACCTATTAGTGTTCTCTGAAACGGTCTTAATTGAATGGAATCATCGATTAAAGAGTTGGATGTGCACCAGAGGTGGTAATTCATGACATGGTTTGAGGGTTCTTCTCCTGATTTACCTTCGAACTTAGGAATATCATTGGGTAACTTATTCGAAATTTGCAACAAAAGCATAAGATAATAAATCAGATCATTCGTTAGGCGCGACAAATCGGGTAAATCCAAAGTTTATATGAATGGTAACCGACGGTTAGGGTCCTACTGAGCAAATTGATAACCTTGAGGAACTATACCGGTACCAGGAGGAGGCTATCCAGGATAACTTGGAATAGCCTATGCATTTGGGATTAGAATGCCTCCTGGATAACCAGGGTTGGTTGGACTATACTAAGGTTGAGATGGTATCTGATATTTGTAACCAGGGTACGATTGATGTTGGTATACTAGATTTTGCGCTACAGGTCCATATTGATACTTCCCTTGATATGGTTGATAAACAAACTGAGATTGGCTTGTTACAATTGTACTTGTACCAGGTTGTCCTGCAGACATCTAAATAGTAGTCTGAAATGTGGGTCTAGGTTGATGAGAAATGACTTGAGGAATATGTTGTGATACCTGAGGGGCTGTAGAAATAGGGGTTGTAGAAATTATAAGGATAGGTGTGGCAGGCTGTTGAACAGAATTTGGTGCAGCAGTTTGAGGTGGATTTCTAGGTGTACTCAGACTAGGTTGTTGAACACTAATAGGTGCATATACCTGAGGTATAACTTGAAACATAGGTTGGACATGTTGCTAGATTTGATTGTAAGAAATCGATTGACCCGGATGATTATAAGGTACTCGCACGTTAGGCTAAAAATTATGTTGATTCAAAGATGGATTCCACACCATGTTTACTCCAGGATATGGAGCTCCCATTGAAGGTTTTGATGCGTAATATGGACCATAAACAGGTTGATAATTTGGAATGTAATTTTGATAGATTGTTGGATAATTTCCACTAAAATATTGACCTCCCTGAAACAATTGGTGTTCCTGATAAAACTGCAGCCCCAAAGGAGGTTGTTGTCCTTGGAAAGACTATTTCCCTGCCATAGGGTACTATCCTTGAAGAGGTTGCAGACCCTGAATAGAGTACTGCCCTTGAGGTTGATATTGTCTTTGAGGTATGTACTACCCTTGAGGTATGTACTCTCCTTCAGGTGTGTACTATCCGTGAGGTATGTATTGTCCTTGAGGCATATACTGTCCTTGAGGTTGCCCCCCAAACTGTAAATTACTACCTTGAGGTTACCCCCCAAGTGGTAAATTACTACTTTGAGGGTCAGGGTTAGGAATGTTTCCAGAAATCATGTAAACTTGTTCTGCATTCAAATTTTCGGTATGAGATTCATTTGGACCAGGTGTTTATATAAGTTTTTTGGGAGAGGGAGATGCTCCTGAGAAAGTACTAGAAAGAGATTGGTATCCTAGAGGAACAGATGGACCAGCATACAAATATGTTTCTGGCGATGCAGAAAACATGGATGACTCACCAGACATGTTTAATGAAGGTCTGTAATTACCTCTTGGTATGGTGTAAAAAGGAATACGAGGTGGCGAATAGTTAAGACCGGAAGAAAGTCAGTTAACTAAGAATACCAAGGATCTTGTTTGAAAGGGCTATAATAGTAAATCGATTCACTTGGCCTAAGATCTAAATATTATTGATGTGAAGGAAGTAGAAATTCTTCATCTGTTTCAGTAATCTCTTCAATGCTAATGAGGCCAGGAGGAAGGTTCTCAGTGATGTGAAACTTCACTCGTGGTGAATGAGGAAGACTAGGGGTTGGGGTTATGAAATCCGAAGCAGGCTCAGTTTATGGTTTAGAAATTTGGTTCTACTTGTAGCTCTTGAATCATTTTCATTACTAGAACTCCTAATGAAGATGTAAAAACAACATCCATCCCATATACCAATTGATAGGGAGATGTACCAATAGATTTCTTAGTAGTTAGTCTGTTTGCCCATAGGGCATTCACCAACCTTTTATTCCAGGTTTTCTTGTTATCTTATAATAACTTCTTGATGATGTTGACTAGGTTTTTTTTTGAATATTCTGCTAGTCCATTACCTTGAGGGTAATAGGCAGTGGAATGGCCTAGGGTGATAAGGTATCGGTTACAAAAATATATCATTTTCTTGGATTTGAAGGAAACAACATTATCAGTGATGAGCTTTTGTGGGAATCCAAATCTAGAAAGGATGTTGTTCTCAAGAAATGAAATAATGATAGAGTCTGTGGCTTGTATGGAAGGGATGGCTTCTGTCCACTTGGTAAAGTAATCAGTGGCTGCCAAAATCCATTTAGGGCAGAGGCGGGTGGTGTATTTCACCAATGAATTCTAAACCCCGTTGTTTAAATGGAATTTCTGCTGAGGTAGGTTTGAGGGGTAAAGGTAAGAGTTTCTACTTCCCTTCAAATCTTTTACATTTGTGACAGGAGGTCACATACTTTCAAACATTTGCAAAAAGGGTGGGCCACTAAAAACATGCCCTCAAATTTTGTTAGCAGTTCTTTTCCAATATAGGTGTCCTCCACAATCTCCTCCATGAAATTCCTGCATGATTTTGTCAGCTTCATATTTTAATAAGAAATTTAATAGGATACCACCATGATCTTTCCAAAATAAAACATTGTTGGCGAAGAAACATGTCTCACAGGCAAGACCCAGGTTCAAGGGTTGGGGCCAACAAGGGAATCCGATGTAGTCTAGAACCACGCTGGCATTGTCACCCTACTCCAGAGAGTAGAGAGACTCACCCGAGGCGTGCCACGACCACATGCAGAAGGGGAATAGATCGATAGCAAGGAAAGGATCCACAACTCATGATTAACATAGAATTGATTGCATAAACATCAGTATATACGCAAGAACATTTAGAGAGAGTACACGTATTAAGAAAATAAAATTTTAAGTCATCACAACCATCATGCATGCATGTGACTCACACCATAAGACAGCAACCTGCAAGTATATTGATAATCTTCAACCAAGCCCATAGTTACATCGCTTTCACAGGAAGAGCTTACGAGTCTGTTACAGACGTCTTATAGGACAGAAAGGTAGATAGGAGAAGCCTAGGAACTACAGAGATATCATGCTCAACCTGGGTTCCCTTTGCAGCATCTGCTCAATCTCCTTCAGTTGCTCTGCATTCGTCCCTTCCTTCAGCTGGGTGACAGCTATTTATTCACCCGCCGTCGCAACTGTTAGTTCCTCTTGTGTTCTTCTTCAGCTACTTCTGGCTTCTCTCTTGTTGTCTATGTGTTCTGATCTCTGTCTTTTGCTGTATATTCTCTTCGTCTGTACTCATGCATCTGCTTTATTCAGCTATCTCCTTTTCCCTCGCAACTTCGGTAGCTCCGCTACTCACTGTAGTCATGACTCGAGTGCAGCTGCCATGTGTCGTTCCGCAACCCCAAAAATTTGTTCTTTATTCAAAATTCAAAATATTCAAAACAAGTATTCAAAACAAGGGCCCCAACAGGCCCTGACCACAGTTTCTTGAATCGTCCTGAGTCAATCGCAAAGTCAATCGCAAATCACTGTCTCTATCTCCATCGCCCCGCTGGACCCCGTGGCCTGTTCTTGCTGTGGTCCTTCCGTCTGCTGTCCAAACAAGGGCCCCAACTCCGGGACTTTGTTGAACGTTGTAGCCTTAAGCTCAGCGAAGGTCGTCATAGCTCGCTGCCATCCCTGCATCAAGGAATCTGTTTCTGCGGCAATCTTGGTGACAACTGCCTCCTCTATGTGCGCCAGTACAGTCCCAAACACCGTGCTAATATGGGTTTCGGCCTAGGCGGCTAGCTATTGCATTGTCCTGGTGCTGAGTTGGAGGGGCGGGCGGAGCTCATGAATTACCTGTTTGGCCATTGCTGAGCTGGCCTTTGTTTTCTGGATCTGCACTTATTGAGCATCCGCCTGGGAATATAAATGGTCCAACTGCACAGGGTTCGTGGCCTCTTGGATTTCCCTCGAAATTTGTTAGAGCTGCGCTGAAATTGGTTGTGTTTTGATGGTAAGGGCCAGTGAGCACTCCTAAAGACCCTTCAGGAGGTCGTAAGCCTCACACACCACCGAGTTGAGAGTTTACTGCATTTGAGTGGCCTGGCCCTGCTATTTTGCAACCTGTGCGGAATAGATAACCTCTGGATCGGGCAGCGCTGGTCCTGCGGCTAACACTGCTTGAAGCTCTTTGTTTTCCCTGTGGAGGCCATTGAATGCGATCCTAAGGTGGAAGGCCTGTGCTACGATACTCGTCTCTGGGACATCGGCAGGCAACTAAGTATAATGAGGCCTGAAAGTTGGCCATAGCTTTGAAAACACCTTGGTGGCATCGTTTATCTGACCTTTTAGCTGCTCCTGTGCCGTTATGAGCTAGTCGCGTTGTTCAGTAAGCGCGGTTATCTGCTGCTATTGTTCGGCGCACCTCTGCTGTAGTTCAGAATGCAGCCTTTCGACCTGATGGGCCGCCCTCTGGATAAAGAAGTACAGCTGAGCCGTACCCCATGTTTCTAGGTTGGCGACCCTCGAATTACTTTGGTTCGGCTGCCTTTCTTGCAAGGGTTGCCCACTAGCAACTGATCTATTAGAGTGCTCGGGAGGGGATGGCAGCGGAGTCTGATGAGGCGCTAAATCGGCCATATTCAAGTCCATCCATTCCTGCTGATCTGTCTAGGAAGTTTGTGGAGGTACAGTAAGCTCAGGCTCAGCCTCAGCTGAGTCGGCAACAATTTGTGCCATCTGGGTAAATATATCAGATAAATAAACTTGGGGTTCCCCAGCAGGGTCAACCGGTGGTACTACTGCTGTAGTACCGGAGTCAACCTCAGCCCCGTAGTCCCCAGTGAGTAGTTCCCGGATGATTGGGTCTGACACGGTGGCAAATGAATTGGATGGGGCAGATGAAGTGGTAGGTGGAGGTGGAACGGTACGTGGTGGTGGAAGGCAAATGTTGATGAACTCGGAGGGGTCAATGAGTGGTTCTTCTTGTATCGGCACTCCTGTACTCAGTGGCTGGGGTGGATCCTCCTCAGTGAGGTGCACCACCGGACTCGACTCTATGATTTGAGCCCGCTTGGCCTGAGGGGTTTCCAATGAGTCGGTGGTTTTGTTCTTTTCCCCCACCGGGGTCATCGTCGAACTTGGAGAAGTAAATAAAACGGTGGGGATGGGGGAGGTAATGGAAGTTGTGTGGGGACGCGATGTGGATTGAGAGAACTGGAACTCAGAGAACAAAGGAAAAGGAGCAGCACCGCTTGAGACGACCTTGGTTGCCGCATTAAAACTGCGTACCTAAGTGTCTAAGCGGCGGATGAGAGGGGCGAGTGGCCCGGTGGGATCCTGTTGTGCCACCTCCGCATCCGTCTCGGCAGGCCGTTGCTACGGTAGCATCTGATCAAAGTTGTAAATGGGTACACCATTGCGGATTTCCATCGTGACCCCTGACCACGGACAAACTTCATTGTGGAATGTGGTATCTTCCAATTGGAACTTCAGTGGCCGCATGTGAAATGTGTCCTCCGACACACAAGTAGGTCGGATATAAGTATGCCTGTGACTAACCTCGAACCATACCTGTTCACTGTACTCATCTAACAGGTTCCTGGGCACCCTTTGTTGGCTGGTCACCACGTCCGTCGTCAAACCATACTAGGTCCAAAATGCCTCAGCATTAACTTCTTTGGAGCTGGGGTCAACCGATACCTTCCACGGAACGAACTTAATCACTAGAGGCTGGCCCTCTGGAATTTCCACTCGCAACCTGAAAAGAGGAGTGTGACACTTCCACATGGAAAACGCAACTATAAAATATCCATAAATGAAGCAGGTAGCCCTCTTGTAGTTTTCTTCGCACGTGTTGAGCGGCTCCTTTAACAGGAAGGAGCACCAGTTCAGCTTGGCGCCCTGAACGCAGTGCTCTGCAATGGAGATAGTGTCCAGAGTGCATTCGCCCTTTGTGTAGTGCCTCATTTTCTTGCTAGCAATGAGGTAGCATGCAAATTTGATCTCGGGCTTATTGATAAGCTCCATCTTTTCTCCCTTCCCTCCCCGTCGTGTGCCATATTTAACATAGTATTCGGCATCTCCCGACTTCCGTGCTCGCTTGGAAGTAGTCTGACATTCAGTCGAGACATCCGCGCCATTCTGTGATAGCCCTGTAAGCCAGTGGATATTCTTGGCATGAATGGGAATTTTTTTATTCAACCACAAGGACCCATTCTGGATACGTCTGAGTAAGAACCTGGTGCACTGCATAACCGGTCCTGTGGTCCCGAAGACCGGAAGATTCCTTAAGTTCAGAAGAGAAGATTGTTGTAGGCCACGAAACTCTGGTAGGATTCTGTTCGCTGAATGCCTAGCTTCTATGAAGTAATGTTCCATATACGCATTCCATTTGAGTGTCGGGAACTCGACAGGGTCCGAGAGATTGGCATCTATGAGGGCCGCATTGTCATATTTCTCGACGAGGGACTCTTTTTTGTGAATTCTTCTATCGAGCTCTGGTTCCACGACTGTTGGGTGGGCCTTTGGCATCTTTGCTCGACGTTGATACACCTGCAGAATTGGTCTTGGCATCTTCTCTCGGCGCTGTGCTTTTGGATACTTCTGCTGCTCTGGTTCCACTTCAATTGCTAATTCTAACTGTTCCGGCATTCTCGTGCTTTTTTCCATGCAAGTTATGTAATTACCTGGCATGAGTGAGGTTGATGAGACCCCATGATGAGTTAATTCCTGCTGGCATTCTTCTCGGTGATAATCGTGCGATCAATCGCCAGCTGAGGTGTAGTCTGACAGTTGCTAACAGTGGCATGGGGAAATGGGCGGACGCGACTGCTGAGGTTACTTCAAATTATGGAAAAATGACTATTGCAGGGTTACTTCTAATTATGGTAATTTATGTTGTAAATCTAGGCGATCTTATGGACTGACATGATATGGACTGACACTGACATTTTTTCTAGTCCTACGGGGATGACACGCTGGACACACAACCCCCGACCACAATCGGTTGAGGTGTGGTCCCCGAAATAGAGCGGTTATTGATGACCCATGCATGAACAAGAAATACTACCTATGCTCATCCCGGTTGTGGGAGAGTTTATTAAGCTATGCTACTCTACGGCTTCTCTCGGTTGCGAGAGTTATTCATGAAAAGGGGAAGGACTTACTCGTGGTAAGGTTTCAGGCGTGCACCATTCACCCACCCAGGTAAAACCGTACCATCCAGCTGAGCCAACCGAAGGGCACCGGAATCTCTAATCTCGACGACGAAGTGAGGTCCCAACCAGTGCATCTGTAGTTTTCCTGGAAACTTCTGAAACTTGTTGTCATATAAGAGGACCTTTCCGCCAACCTGGAACATTTTTTTCTTGATGTGGCGGTCATGTTACGCCTTCTGCTTGTCCTTCTGAACCTTCTAGTGAAACTCAGCCAAGAACCGGGCCTCGTACAGTTCTTGTAATTCATGTAGGTGCTTCTGGAGTGATGCTTCTTCTGAGAACTTGAGGGATGTGGAAATTAAAAGACTTGGTACGGTGAAATCGGCGGGGATCATAGCTTCCTGGCCATACACCAACTGGAACAGTGTCTGATTTGTCAAGCGCTTCACCGTAGTCCGGTAGGCCCATAGTGCAGCTGGTAGCCGCTCATCCCAAACATCCCATTGGGTGTTGCAGATCTTTGTCAACCCCTTTTCAAGAATTTTATCGAACGCTTCAACAGTACCATTGGCCTGCGGGTGTATGGGCTGCTTTTGTGAGGTTGAATCATAAATGTGTCCAGCAGCGACTTAAGCGTGTCATTAATGAAGTGCGTACCTTGATCACTGGTTAAAATTCACGGGTAGCCAAACCTACTAATGATGTGTTCAAAGAGGAATCGTGCTGATGTATCCACTATGCAATCTCATACCACCGCTGCCTCAGCCCACCTGGTAAGGTAGTCGGTTGCGGTAATGATGTAGTGGGCCTTGGAATGCCTGGCGACTAGGGCTATGGGGCCTACGAAGTTGACATCCCACTTCTGGAACAGCCGCAACACATGTACTGGGTGTAGTGGAAGCTCGTCCCTGTGAGAGGGCCTCCCCGTTCGCTGACAGACATCACATCTCTTAACAAATGTCTTACAATTGGCATGGACCGTCGGCCACCACAGTCCAGCTTGGAGTACCTTCCTCGCGGTGGGTTTCGCCCCCACATGCCCCCCCGTAACTCTGCTGTGGCATTCCCACATCACGGCTTCGTGTTCGTGGTCAAGGACACATCTGCGCAAAACCTCATCGAGGCCCAGTTTGTATAGCTAGCCTGCAATCAGTTGGTATTCGGTGGCGCAGATGACCAAGTGTCGTTTCTGGAGCAGGGTGTAGTGTTGAGGGTACTGCCCCATGGTTAGATAGGTGGCAATGTCGACCAAGTAATCCTGTACAGCTTCGACTCGGAAGAGGTCAGCATCCGGCAGCTGATCATCGAGGGAGTCGTCGTTATCCCCTGTCTCCAACCTGGATAAATGATCAGGCATGACGTTCAACCTCCAGGGCTTGAAGATCACCTCAAACGTGAATTGTTGGAAGAGTAGAAGCTAGCGACAGATCTGTCCTTCCAAAATGGGCTTATTGACCAAGTACTTCAATGTAGAGTGATCCGTAAAGAACTTGAATTTTCCTCCTAGAAGATAGTGGCGGAACTTCTGGAGCGAGTACACCGTTTCCAGGGCCTCCCTCTCAGTAGTGGTGTAATTCCTCTCCACATTAGATAGTTTGTGACTGGCAAAGTAAACTGGGTGGTCAACTGTTGTCTCCCCTGGTTGCGCCAAGATAGCCCCAAGTGCAATGCTAGAGGCATCGATGTGCACGTGGAACTGCTTATCCCAATCTGGGTGAACAAGAATAGGCGTCGTCGCCAGCTTTTCCTTCAGGGTGTCAAGGGCCATCCGACACTCCTCTTTCCACTGGAATATTTCTGACTTCCGCAGCAGCTTTTCTAAAGGAGCAGTGATCTTCGCATAATTGCGGATAAACCGCCTGTAATACCCGGTGTGCCCTAGCAGTGCCCGCAACTTCTTAACCCTTTCAGGAGCTTCCATGTGGACAATCATGGCCACCTTGGCGGGGTCGACGCAGACCCCTTTCTTGCACACCATGTGTCCTAATAGCGTGCCGAAAGGAACTACAGAAATTCATTTCTTCAAGTTCAAGGAAATCTACAACTATCGACATCGATCGAACATGATACGCAACAAGGTGGCGTGGTTCTTCAAAAAACTGTAGACAATCCAGTCATGCATTTAGACTTCCAAGAACTTGTGGATATACTCCCAGAAAGCAGGGATGACGATCCGAGAAAACACGGCTAGGGCATTCTTCAATCCGAACGGCATCACGTGGTATGCGAACGATCCCCACTCGGTGGTGAACGTCGTCTTCATTTTTTCCTCTTCCGCAATGTGCACCTGATGATAGCCCGAAAAGCCGTCAGTGAAGGAGTAAGCTTCATTTCCTGCAACATGATCCAATACTTCATCGCTGAATGGAGTGGGAAATGGATCGTGGACGCTGGTGTTGTTCAGACTCCTGTAGTCGACACAAACGCGTATCTTCGACTTGTCCTTCTTATTCTGAATGACGATAGGGTTCACCCATTCTGCTTCTTCCACCGAAAATATGAGACCTGCGGCCAGCATCTTTCAATCTCCATCTTGACCTTTTCTTTGATCCGTGGGTTCAACCGATAGGGTCGATGCTTCACGGGCCTGGCATCTAGCTTCAGTACAATACGCATTTCTTCTAGGTCACCCTTGATACCCTTCAAATCAGCAACTGATGAAGGGAATAAGTCTTTGTATTCCTGGAGGAGGCTGAAAATTTCCCTTATCGTCTCCTCATCCTAGTAATCCCCAACCATAGCCAGCTTGGGTTTTTCCTCCGTACAGATGTTCAGCTTCTTTGTCTTCAATGGGAGTAAATGGATGCCTTCAGTATTCGGTTCTTCATTGATGTTTCGCTCGCCTTCCTTCTCTTGGAAATATAGGTGCCTGAGGTCCTCCAGACTGTCATCATCTGGACCGCCGTCAATTCGTTGGCAAGCCAACTCACGCCTGGCCTCAGGACGTGATGCAAAGGTGCTCCCGTCGGTCCCTGGGTCGCGGAGAAACAGGACCCCCTTAATAGCTTGTAATGCCCGGGACACCATCTCGGTGTCTCCTTCGAAGGAAAATCACCAAAAAAATTTGTTTGTGACCTTCCGCCAGGAGCTGGTTCCTCTTTTCCGCTCTTCCTCTAAGTTCCAGGCCTGGGGGATGGTATCTAAGGAGTGGATGAACCGATGTACCCACAGCTCTTGCTGGTATCCTAGACTTTGCCACTACTCGTCACAAGTCCTTGGGTGGTCCCGTAGATCGGAAGTCCCTTGGTACCTGTGCCTGCTTCACGGGCCTTCTTCTTCTTTGAACCATGCCCTTAAAGCCTCCGCCAGACAACTCCACCGCGACAGGGTGTTGCAGTGATTTTTCCACCACCTGGCTGATGTGGACTGTAGTGCAATGTCCAAAAGTGGTATCCTACTTCCTTCTGGCACCATGTCCTTGATATTTGTAATAAAGGTATTGACAGCTTGCATGTTCGATAGGGTGGGGTATTCTTTGAACTCAGCACCAATCCAACGGACTCAAGAAATGGCAGCACATCTCTGCGTGCTGGTCTCGTACCCCCCTTGCTTCCAGTCTTCCCAGGCTAGTTCTGAACCCAGCTCCAAGATCTGGACATTACGCCAGTTGACAGAGCCAGTTGCGGTCGAGTTAATGTAGTCCTCCCGCTTCCCCGCAGTCATCTGATAAAGTTGATCCATCATCTGAGCATCCTCCAGGTTGTCCAAATTTTATGTATATCGCGGGCCTTGATACGGGTCGAGAGGTTGAGTGACACGGACCTCTCCATCTTCAGAGATCATCAGCTCCTTTTTGAGGTCGATGATGGCGTAATTCTCAAAATCCCAATCGATGCCTAGCAGGGCGTGGTAAGGATCCTTGTCTCCCATAATATCAATAACCTCAAAATCCGTGTAACTCTTCACCCCCGCAATTTCAACCTCGACACCTTCGAGTCATCCAATCGGCACAATGCAGTACTAGTTCTCCATTCTGAGTTGGATTGGCGAGTAGGTCAGCCATGGCCATCCAAGAGCCTCCCACGTCTTTCACGGTAGGATCTTGATGTCAGACCCTAAATCAAGCATGGTATCGCTGATTTGGAAGCCCACAACCTGTGTGTTA
This sequence comes from Pinus albicaulis, assembly GCA_034641835.2. NCBI lineage: Eukaryota > Viridiplantae > Streptophyta > Pinopsida > Pinales > Pinaceae > Pinus > Pinus albicaulis. The sequence continues at coordinate 1,181,220,867 of CM076578.1, read as the reverse complement.
AGCCAGAACTCTTTTCCTGTTCTTCACTTGTTCCGCTTGACCCCCTGCACGTATTGGGGTGCTGTGTTCACAGGCTCCCTCGGCCCTGTATTTCCCTGCAGAGCGTCCTCCAAGGTACGCTTGAGCTAGTCCCGCATTGAAGCATTATCAACAATCTTGAGGAACAACTGAATCCATTCCTCAATCAAGGTCCCCATGGGGCTCTGTTCTCTGGAGCCAGTCATCGGGGGTACCTCAAGGCCTCTGGCTCCCCCCAGCTGAGCAAAATCCTCCACCGCCTCCTGGAAGTACCTCTTCTACGCGTCTAGCCGTATCAGTTGTTTCAAGGAGGCGGGCCGAATAGCCCAGACCAGCTCCTTTCCATGAGCATCCTCTCCCGTCTTCTTGCCACCGTGCGTCACGATAGCTACATTCTGCATGGTTGGGGTCACGGCTCCTCGAGGTTCAGAGTTTACCAAATTCATGCCCCTCTGTCGTGCCCGTTCCTCCCACTTCTTGATGAGTTCGGGACAGTTCTCGGTTGCATGGGCGTTTACGCGGCACTGGGAACACCAGGGACGTTGGAGAAGGGGACATTCCCGAGCCATGTGACCCTCTTTGTCACATTTGTAGCATTTCACCGGACCTCGTCCCCCTCTGCGGCCTCTACACATACCGCCTCCTCTTCCCCTGGAAGCCTCGTTCACCCTATAGGAGGGTCAGTCCAACCAGTCCGCGAGCACGTCGAGAGCCCTGCACTACTCAGTGTTGTGAGTCGTGGAAGCACAAAACTCACAGTATACATTATTTAGGACTTTGGAGTACTTTTGTAGTATTGGGAACATCCGATTTTGATGCCCCATCGTCCAACAAATCTCACAATATTCCGTGGCGGTTGGGTTTGGTTGGGATGGGAACCCCGCATAAGGCTGTTGCGGCTACTATACCCCCTGCGGATTCATCGCTGTGCCACCCCCCGTGGGTGGACCCCCCTGGATTTCTGCGACAGAGGGTCCCACACCCGTGCCACGTAGCCGGGGACACTCGGTTGCGACGTGGCCTTCAACCAGGCAGTGAGTGCACCAAAAGTTCGGCCTGGCTAGTCTTATAGGCTGCATCTCCTTGAGCTTTTCAGTCAGACTAGCGATCTGATGCTGCAATCCCACCAAGGAAGGATCCTGCGAGGCCAGCCCTCCCCGATATTCCTGAGGGTAGCACGCCATGGCCTCTATCTTCATGGCCTGTTCCAAAGCATCTTGCAAGTTGTCAATATTCTGCTGGGTGAGGGGGGTTCATGTCAAGGGAAGCAGAGCCTTGATGAACCAAATTCTAATGGTTTGGTCAATCTAGCCGAGCTTCCTTGATCGCGTCTTTGAATTGACACATCACCCCATGTATTCTTTTGCTTAATCTCCTGTAGCTCCTGGACAGACCTTAATTGGTCCGTCCGGGGAAGTTTAAATTCTCGTAAAAATCCCGCTTAACGTCCATGATTACGTGGATTAGAATGGCCTCTTGGACCACTTGATAAACCATCGCAGAGTCTCTTCTTTGAGCGTGGTATCAAACCTATGCTTCCCACCGGCATCTCACAAGCCCTCCATATGGATTCGCAGAGATACTACATTTCTCTACATCATCAAGTGTTCTCGCCGCAGAATTCTCGGGATACCGGTGAATGACCTAAACATATTTTCACAGGGTTGACGCAGATAAATCCCTGTCCCGGTTTGTCTGACTATTCTCATTGGGAAATGCAATACTACTAGTGACGCTGCTATTAACATGTGTAGTTGTCGACAATGGACTGTTGTGCAATTGACTCAATGCTTGTAACTTAATGAAAATATTACTTAACGGTTGATAGAGTACCAGGGGAAGGTAGGGATCCTTGCCGTACAAATTTTTGGAAGTAGGGCTACTCGGAGAGATGAATGTCGTCCTCTCTTGAAACAACCGTTGCATCATGACGTACCATTCGCCATCGAAACTTTCTTCGGGCTGCACACCTGCATCGTCTTTATCAGTCGTCGTCTCCCTTTCTCTCTTAGCTGGGCTCCCATGCACCCGCCGCACTCCCACAATGGTCCCTTCCATTGCTAGGGTATCTGCCCGAGTGTCCATAATTCCTATCCTCTGAGGCGCCTCCTCCTTATTCTTCCTATTGTGTTCTTGTCGTCTTAACTCCTGCATCACCCTTTTTCACCACCTGTCGACGATCTGCGCCCGCCGATGTGCACATCGCTCCCTCAACTTCCTTGCAGCCTCAGCATCCATCCTCCACTCCCCGCTTCACACTTCACGTGGCATCTGTCCCTTCAGCCCTTCCCCCAGCACTGGAGGTTTACACTTCCATGCTCAACTTTTGGAATTCCATCAGCCCTTCGTCCACCATCAGGGCCTTAATCCACAACGAAATCTCCTTAAGCAGCTTCCCTCTTAGCCCAGAGCAGAAGATAGCTTCAGCCTTCGAGAAGGATTGGTAGCAATTTGCAACAAACTCCACAATATATCCGTCCAAAGTGGTCTCTACCCAAAAATCCACCGCCCAGGTTAGCTCAGTATCTAACCGATGCAGAGCCACCAGATCCTTGTGCACCCACTTGCGGTTTATCTTCCATGAGCTTTCCCTAGGCACCTTCGTCTGTAACCTCCGAAACCAATTATAGAGGTTGCTAGGGAATTTTCCCCAGAGGATCTCATAGGTATCACTGGCAGAATCCGAGAAAAGGATGAGATCCCTGAGCCCCCTTTCCTTTTGATTCGTCAACTCTGCTTGCTAAGCAACAAACTGGTCCAGATGGTTATCCCACCATCTCTGTATTTCTCCTTCGAAGACCCTTGATACCATGATCTAGTTCCCCTCATAACATGCAGTGCTTGGCAACGGAACCATTTGTTGGCAAAGAAATAGGTCTCGCAGGCAAGACCCAGGTTCAGGGGTTGGGGCCAAAAATGGAATTCTCTGTAGTCTAGAACCACGCCGGCATTGTCACCCTACTCCGGAGAGTAGGTAATCTCACCTGAGGCATGCCGTGACCACATGCAGAAGGGGAATAGATCGATAGCAGTGAAAGGATCCGCAACTCATGATTAACATGGAATTGATTGCATAAACATCATTATATATGCAAGAACATTTAGAGAGTGTACAGGTATTAAGCAAATAAAATTTTAAGTCATCACAACCATCATGCATGCATGTGACTCACATAATAAGATAGTAACTTGCAAGTATATTGATATCTTTAGCCATGCCCATAGTTACATTGCTTTCACAGGAAGAGCTTACAAGTCTGTTGCAGACATCTTATAGAACAGAAAGGTAGATAAGAGAAACCTAGGAACTACAGAGATATCATGCTCGGCCTGGGTTCCCTCTATAGCATCCGCTCAATCTCCTTCATTCGCTCTGCATTCATCCCTTCTTTCGCCTGGGTGACAGCTATTTATTCACCCGCTATTGCAACTGTTAGTTCCTCTTGCGTTCTTCTTCAGCTGCTTCCGGCTTCTCTCTTGTTGTCTGTGTGTTATGCTCTCTGCCTTCCTGCCAGACATCTTCATCCGTACTCTCATGCACCGTTTCTTCCGCCATTCGACTGCTCCTTGTAACTTTGGTAGCTCCGCTACTCACCATAAGCTAGGACTGATTGCACGCTGAGTAACATTCCAACCCCAAAAATTTGTCTTTTATTCAAAATCTGCAAATATTCAAAAAAAGTATTCAACAAGGGCCCCAATAGAATCCATCAATAATGACTTTCTGGGCATAGTATCCGAATTTAGGGATGAGGAGACCTATTCATATTGGTCTTGGGGGATGATGCCCAATTTGACCAGGTCTTGGGGAATGATGACCAAATTGACCTATAACAATTGCCCTCTAAAGAATGAAGTCAAAATAATGATAATATTTGGATGAGATGCTTTATGATGTGATGAGTATGATCTGAAGTGAACGGTGACCTGCATAAATTTGAAATACGTTACATCATGATATCTTACTTCTTGGACATGAATTCTTGAGGGAGGCATACCCATACCCAGAACATAAAATATCATAACATGTACATAATTCAGAAAGTCATCTACACATATAAAAATGCCTACAGATATAGGCCCATGTTCGAATGACGATCTGTATGTAAAGCCATTGTACAGTTGATGTGTACAATTCCTGAAATCACAGCCCAGATGGATGAAACTAGATCCAGGGTCTTCTTATCTCGTTCACTCGATCGTTCAAGTACAAGTCTAATCATGTGAATATATCATCTGAGGTCGAACATGGGAAGACATCGTATGATTACCAGCCAATGATGTGAGTTGTTAACAGACACGAGAGAAACCACCTTTGATGTTAATGGTTCTCAAGATATTGCAGTACAATTTGTAAGGCGTGAGTAGATGATTTGATGTCGAACGACAAACAAAATATTTCGGTTGAAGGTCCGGAAGCGAGAAACATGTCGCTGATGTAGAAAGCTCCAAGGTACTGGAAAGATGTTTCTAAGTTAACTTCCTGGATGATGAGATGATGTTGATAGGAAGAAACTTTATCGCAAAACAAGAGTAATTATTTTGGAGAAAAAATGTGACTAGATCAAAATGACCATTACATGGCAAGAAAGAGAACATGAAGAACAAGATATGATTGCTCTAAATGATCTCGGTACAGTAATATCCCTCAGGGATTGTGGGTTGCTTAAATACTTTAGATTATCAGGGATAAGGCAACATATGGTTTCTAATGGTCATTGCAACCATTTCATGCAAAACAATTGGGAAATTTTGGGCACACAGCAAGAAAAAAATGAAAAATGTGCCCAAAATACCCTAGGTCAAGGGACAGAGCATTGCAATGCACCCGAACTTCAATTCATGTGCATTTCAATGCAACTTTTGACATTCAAGGGTGTGTTTCCCTCAGAACGTAATATATTTACCCTAAGGGGCTCAAAACCCTAAACATTTACCATGAAATGCAACATAAATGATACTAAAAGAAAGAGAAGGTTCATAGCTCCAACCTAGATCAAACAGAAAAAGAAATATTCCACTGAATCTGTCGCAATCAACCATTGAAGTTCGAGGGAAAAAAATGGTTCAGAACTCCTAATTTTCAAATGGTAACTAGGGAATGGTAAAAACTACTTTTTAATAATCATTTTGATTATTTTAATCATATTTAATGATGTGAATATATTTTTTATTCATTTCTACTATGAAACATGTATTTTTAATCTGTTTGATGGTTCTCTGAATAGGTTTTACAACTGATACAGTGAGTTTAGAGTGCACAGCTATTCAAGAATGATTTGACCACAAAACATACTTTTATCCTTTTTTTTCGAGCTTTGATAAAAATGAAAAAGAAATTAAATCACACTTTTATCTCTTTTCTGAGCTTTGATAAATGCAAAAAAGGAACCCCCTGGAGTCTACTTTTAGCTCTTTTTAGACTCCGATAATGTGAAAAGATTTTTGAGCACTTGTATTTTCGAGCTCGTAAAAGTAAATGAATTGAAATCTTCTCAGTATAAGTTTAACCCTTTTCCGGAATGAGATAGATTATTTATGGAAAAGGAAAACCTTAGTTGAACATGGATAATACGATTTCTCAGGTATTATTTTACACTTTTTCGGACCTGAGTGACAAATTTATGAAAAAGGACTCATGGATTTTTCTTTTTATCCCTTTTTTCAAACTCTCTAAACATGAAAAACGATTGGGTTTTCACTGTCGTTAGACTCGTTAAAACATAAAATAGCGATGGAATTTTCAATCATGATAAGATCAAGTTTCATTATCGCTAGACTCGTTAAATCATTAAATAGCGATGGATTCACCCGAAGGGTCGAATTATAGATCAAGCATATGTTACCCTCCTCATGCTTGTTAAAAAATAAAGAGGTATTGGTCAGCAATGACTAGGGAAAGTTTTGGGAAAATAATAGAACACTTTATGGTAGCAAGTCGCTCTTGAACATGACACTTTCACTTCATCACCGTTTTTTTGGGTTGGGTAATATTATTGATGGTTCATAATACCTATAATCCATCATACCATCACTTCGGTTTTGGGTCAATTTTTCCAACTCATTTTAGTTTCACCATTATGTTCAAGAGAAGTCATCTAATAATTCCTCATCTTCTGCAATACTCATAAACCTTCATTTTCATGCTCGCCATCCTTGAACATTTCTACATCCAGTCACATTTTTTCTCCAAAATAATTACTCCTGTTTTGCGATAAAGTTGCTTCCTATCGACATCATCTCATCATCCAGGAAGTTAACTTAGAAACATCTTTCCAGTACCTTGGAGCTTGCTACATCATCGACATGTTTCATATGGAACCATGAAGTGGAAGAACTTTCTTGTAGAAGATTCCACATGGGAGGATGAGAATTTTATACAGAAGCATCAAGAAATAATCAAGCATTGAGGACAACACTTGTTTGAAGGAGAGGGGCATGTTAAGTCCCTATATTAATAGTGTAGTCCCTTATTATGTTAGTGTAGCCCCCCATATTGTTATTGTTGTACCCATGTAAACCCCATATTGTTATTATTGTGCCCTTACATTATTATTGTTAAGTCAGCTAGGATCAAATTGTGGCCCCACTAGGATTACATTGTGGCCACATGGACTCCTATATATATAAAGGAGGTTTTTTCATTTGTATCATCCAAGAATTATTCATTCATGTAATGTATTGGAGGTTTCTCCCTCGAAGTGGCTTATTTCTAAGGCGTTGATATCTCTTTTCTTCTATTTTTGTTGTTGGTTTCACAACATAGACCCAAAGGACTTGAAATGGGTTTATATGGTTCCATGTTCCTACGGTACTCCATATATTGGGGAAACAGGTCAATCTATTAGATAGAGAATCCTTGAACATGCTTCAGACATTAGGCACAATCGATCTCGCACTTCTTCTCTTACAGAACATGCTGAGAAATAGTGTCACCATGTATGCATTGAAGAATCCAAAATCATTTCTAAGGTGGATCATTTTCATCATATGAAGGTGAGGGAGGCTGTTGAAATTGAGAGGCATCCTAAAAATCTCAACATAGATGATGGGTGGAAATTAAGTAAGAGCTAGACTTCGGCCCTTTCCAGGTGATTTCCCCCTCGCGTTGGATTCCTTTTGCCTTTTGTTTTTATGTCTTTATTCTTTCTTTGGTTTTATTCCCATCCCTTTGTTTTTAAAAAGAAATTTCTCTCTTATCTTTTTCCTTTAGTTCTATTTTTCTCTGTGTTAATGTTTTTATTAAATTTCCCCCTTTTATTATATTCTTAGCCTTTTATTTTAATATTTATATATCTAAAATAGACACACACACACATATATATAAAACCTTTCTATGCTTATTATATTAATTGATTTTTAATCATTTTAGTATATTATTATTTTTTAAATTATTCTAGATTATTTTTTATTAATAAATTCTAAAAAAAATTAAGATTATGCCCTCTATTATTATTTTATATTAAATATAATTCAATCATTTTTATTAAATTATAAAATTCTAATTTTCAAATTATTTTTTAATAATATTTCTTAAAAACATAATAACTTATTAATTAACCAAGTCAAATAATGGCTAGTTTTTAACAACTAGTTTTTAATGGCTAGTTTTATCAACTATCACCGAGCAATGATGCATCCTTACTATTTATTCAATGAGATCAGTTTCCTTCTTCACCTTGTCCTGAGGATGAACCACATTATATGGTTCGAAACATCGACCAAATCCTAATTATGTGAATAATTCGAAAGACATTTATCTACATTATGGATCGCAAAATTCTGAGGTCTAATACTTCCTCTAGTTTAACCAGAGCACCTGGTTCTAGTCGTGGAAAGAATATAACACACACGCAACAAAAGAAACTTCATTCACGATGTAGAAAACACTAACAGACTTGTTTTAGAACAATAGTGACTAGAGGAAGCTGGAACTCGAGGAAAATATTTGGAACATCAAAATGCAGAAGGCTGAATCAATTCTGCAGTACTTGAGAAAATTCACACAGTGTCGTGATTAACTTGCAGGGTCAGTGTTACTGTTCTAAAATAATATTTGGTAGCTCTATATCTTTTGGTTCTTCCCAAGAGCCAGAACAATTACCAAGATTTTGTGAATGGTAGAGACAAACTACCAAGTTGGGAGCAATTATGGCCTAATCTCGTGCAACAAGAGATCAAGAAGAGCAACAAAGGTGGGACTTGGCTAGAAAGGAAAAGAAATGGAAAGGGAAAAATCCCATTCCCAAGCAGAATCTCATCAGGCGGGAAAGAATAAAGACTTGTATAAAATTAAGTGATTTCAATATCACAAGTTTGGACACTATGCCATGAACTGTACACACAAGAAGGTCAACAACAATCCCTCAGGAGTAGTGGGAGGTGAAGCTCTAGCTTCAAAATTCAAGTTGGATTTCACCCTCATTACATGCATGGTGACGTCGGTGATGGGTAGTGCATTGTTACATTGGTGATGGGTAATGTGTGGTATCTAGATATTAGAGCCTCATTCCATATGATAGGAAACAAATAATTTTTCAGTGACTTGGAGGAGAAGGACCTCCATATGCACATAGAGATGGGAGATGATGGAAGATATAGTGTAACTAGTATCAGTCCAGTTACTTTTAAGAGGGATTTTGGATCCCCTCTCAAATTAAAATATGTCATGTATGTTTTGCGTCTGAAGAAGAATTTAATTTCAGTTGCTATGTTGGAAGACCATGGCTAGGATGTGATATTTAGAAAAGGAAAGGATTTCCTTAGACACATTGCCATTGGACAAGTGAAGCAGATCGGGGTTCAAGTGAAGAACCTATACAAATTGGATGTAGAATATTGTGCAACATTGAGCACAAAAGCAGAGAAGGTGCAGAGCCGAGACATCGGTAAATTATGGCGTAGGATACTTGGCCATTTGCACCATGGAGCTTTGAAGATCATGCAACAAATTTCTACAATAATTCCCAAGGGTTTAATAAATCAGCAAGATACATGAAGAGGGTGTACACTAGGGAAGTACACCAAAGCCAACTTTCATCATCGGGACATTAGATCGCAAGCAATCCTCGAAAGAGTTCACTAAGGTGTGTGTGCACCTTTCTCAACAACATCCACATTCAAGCACAAGTATTATGCTATACATGTAGATGATTTCTCACGTAAGTGATGGATTTTATTCATGCAGAAGAAATATTATACATTCTCCAAATTTTTTGAATTTGAAGCACTTGTTGATAAAGACACTGGTAGGAAAGTGAAGGCTCTCAGGAGCTATAATGGTGGTGAATATTGTTGGCCCTCGTTTTTTGTCAAATTTTTCTTATTAAATACACCTAATTTCCATATCCAACCATATACCATCCATACATACCTTATTTTGACCAATTTATGCATATTCAGGTATATAAATTATGTTTTTTCATTTTTTAGATATTTTACGAAAATTGGATTTTAAGTGCATTTTTTGATAAAACTAAAAATTCTCGTAATGGATCCATTGAAGTCATACTTTTAGGACACCTGAGCACGAGATGAGCACATATTTAGAAATCTTGGGAAACAAGGATGGACGTGTACCTATTCGTTCGGTCAAACTAAGCTAAAATGGGCCCGGTTAAAGCTGGTCAAACATGATCTGTCATTCAGGAAATCCCTAAGAAATAGGCCAAAATTAGTATTTTGTGGGATTTTCCAGATTTTGTGTGATTGGATGGATGATTTTGACCAAGATAGATGGGATTAGGATAGATATGACTGTTAGAGAAATTTTAGTCAAGTTTGTTTAATATTTTTCTATTTAAGACAAGAACATTGAAGGCATGAACATGAAGAATTTGTATGATTTCATTTTGAGATTTCTAAATATTGTGAGTTAATTGGAGAAACCAGTTCTATCTTATTTCGGATGTTCAATGTGTTGAATGATTGATTGAGTTCCAGTAGCTGAGAATTACTTTCAGTGTGCAAGGCAAGGGTGGAGGGTCCACACACCGAGCTAAGTACACTTTTTGGTTAATTTAGCTGAAATTTCATAAACTAGTTTTTATTCATGTTTACTCAGTTATTTAGATGTATGGAATTATCTTAAGTTTGTTGATGAATCTTAGATTAAACTCTAATCTACATATGAAGGCTCAAACCAATTTTTAAGTTAAATTCTCCTTCTATCTGATTAAATAATAGAAACTAGAATTCATCTTCCTTTCTTTTGTTTAAGTTATTTTCTGAATTTCCAGTTTTCATACAATGATATTAATGATGAATAAACTTATAAATAAGGACAAAATTGTCCTCCTTATTTAGTAGCCTCTTATATTATTCTTTTATGCATCATAAGTTGGTGTTCATTAATGATTTTGATTTTTGTTCATGAAGTAGTATTGTAGAGAAGGTCAACCTGGTTCTCCTAAGTTAGGAGCCTCTTCTCCTGCTTATTACATATTGAATTAGAAATTACTTAGTTAAATTTTATATTTTTAATATGCATTTCTTTCATGTTCTATAATGTCTTCTAAAATTGACTACAATTTAAATCCATATATTTTGGACATGCTTCTAAGTTTTACTAACCCGGATTGATAATTAAATACTTGTGTTAGTTTACCTAGTAAACTGACCCAACATTTTTGGCGTCATTGTTGGGGAAGCATATTTCAAAGTTGTCAAATAGGAAGCTAATAACAAAAACAAAAACACATCAAAAACAATAAAATCTTAGTTTTTCTTTTAGTTATGTTTCTTTATGCCTAAAGATAGAGATCAGAAAGGTAGATTCACTAAGAAAAATCCCCCAGCAATTAAACCATCCATAGGGACAAAACTAACAACACCAATTGCTAGGAGACCAACTCTAGAGGAATTAGAAGAAAAACAAAGATCATGACAAATATTGAATCTAATTGAAAGACAGACCTTGTTAGTCTGGGAAGTAATATGGAAGTAATTACCAAAAGAAACCCCTTTCATAGAAAGACAAAATGAAACAAGGAGACCAGTTGTTAAACAATTAGAGCAACTAGTTCTTGAACAAATTAAGATAGTTGAGGAAACACAAAATCAGCCTCATATTGAAAAATTACAAATTTCTGGACATGAAATGAATAAAGAAGGAGAAGGATCTAATATGCCACTTACAACTCCAGAACAAACACTTCAATATAAGGTACAGCAGAAATAACAGCAAAGAAAAATAAAGGAGAATAGAAGTTGAGAGAAAAATAGAAGAAGAAAAAAGAATAGAAGCGGAAAGAAGAAGAGAAGAAGAAACAAAAAGAGAGTATGATAAAAAAATACTATGTGAAATCGAACAAGACAATGATCAAGAAGCTACCTTTGGATTCCCAATATTAGACACAAGAGAAATACTAGGAGAAGAAGTGAAAATGAAAAACATTCCACCTTATGTTTTGCCCAAGTTTTATGGAATGTCAACAAAAAATCTTGATTCATTTATGTTCAAATTTGATATCTTATGTTGAACTTATGGATACATAGATGATACACACAAGCTTCGTCTCTTTCCTGCTACTTTGAAAGCAACAACACTAAAACAGTTTATGGGTTTAGGAGAACATACCATTTCTTCTTGGGATGACATGAAGATAATTTTTTTTTTTAAAGTATCAAACCTATTGTAGGGCTAGAGACTCAAAAGAAGATATTTTCAGAATGACACAACAAGAAGATGAAATTTTGGAGGAATACTTAGAAATATTTCTCTACAATCTACAAAAATCCAAACAACATTCTCTGAATCCTGATACCATCCGCATAATTTTTCTTAATGGTATGAAAGATGAATACTTAGATATTCTCAATGTGACGGGAAAATTAGATATCTCAAACCCACCATTTGATGAGATTGTTGAACTATGTCAAAAATATTCTAGGGGAAGAAAAAAAAGTGGAAAAAGTGATGTTACATCAAGAGCTTCCAATTTTGCAACAGGAGGAGTAACAAGAGCAGAAATAGGAAGTTTGCTAGAAAATTTTAAAGACGATATTTTAAGCACTTTAGGACACAAGCTAATGTTTTAAGAGAAAAGAAGAAGAAATAATAATAAGATTGAATCTTATCAATATTTTGTCTGAAGTGTAAGAATAAACATCCACTTAGAGAATGTCCTTTGGATAGTATAAAAGTGTGTGGACTTGTACAAAGAATCATGCAATTGAAAAATGTCCAAAACTGAAAGAATTGCAGATGGAAGAAGTACAAGGGATAGATTCTCTTTACTATATGGCACCAAGGATACCTTGGCAACCAAGGATGCCTCAAAAATTCCCTCAACAAAATCCCCATAATTATTAGTACCCTCCTCCAAATTCATGGAATACTCCAATTCCATGGGAGGCTTGGCCTCCACAACAATACCAAAACCAACCTACACAAGGTTGGAGAGGATATAGTTATGGAAACCAACCACCTCAACCAATGTATCCTCAACAATACCATAAGGGCTTACACTTCAAAGACAAAGGGTGGAATTTACTCTTGGAAAAACATAGAAAATGATCATTTTATAGGATAAAGGGCATCCTAAGGGAGTGGTTCAATAAACCATGGGCAGAATCGGTATTAGTCATACATATATTTTTCACATGTGATACCAGGTACAGTGTAGTACATCTTTACCACATCAGACTACTCCAACACATAAAGGGAGAAGTAAAAATCAATCTACCATACTTCTTCTCTAAGAACTTGGTCAAAATGATAGAGAGTGTGAAAAATGAGACTAAAAGCAAAGAAAAATAGATCTACCACGAGGGGCTTATTAAAATTCTTGTAGAATATCAAGTGAAAATAAAGGGTTTAGTGTGGAAAGGATTTTTAGCCCAACATCATTTTGAGGAACAAGTAATAGAGGAGAAATTGAAGCCAGTTCATGAGACAAGAAGCATAATGAACTCTATTTCCCTTCTATCCTAGGACTAGGTACAAGAAACAACATGATATTATCATGGTTGACAGGGAAACATATTTTCTATCTATTCCTAGGAGGCATAGGAGGAAGAGTTAAGAAGAAACAAGTAGCAAAGAAAAAGATCATGAAATAAAAGTTGTTGAACCACGTCCCACAGCAAAACAAATTGATGAAATCACTGAGAAAATCCAAAGATAATTCTATGAGGAACCTATGGAGAAGGATTCATACTTTGACAATGTTGAAGTAGGAGCTACCTCATTTGCCAAAGATACAAGAGAATAAGAAAGAGAGCCATACCTTAACAAGATAAAAGAGTCAAAAGAGAAATTGGAGGTCAGCAGAATTATAAAAGGCATTTGAAAAAGTAAAACAAGATGTACAAAAAAAAAATGAAAAACTTATCAAAGAAAATAAAAATTTGAATGAGAAAGTTGGGAAACTAGAAACAAAGAATACTCTTCTTTCCAAGCAAACTTATAGGTGGCTTAATGAAAAAAACACATGGACGTACAAGTATGAGAGACAGAATATCATGGCTACAATTTTCAAGGGAGAACAGTACAAAGGAATTGATTGTATTCTACAAGAAGCACATCAAGAGGCATCAGCATCAGGGATAGTAGCTACATCAAAGCTCAGAAGGTCAAAGAGGAGAAAGCAAGCATGAGGAAATGCTTACCAAATTGAGGAGATGTTGGCCCTCGTTTTTTATACAATTTTTCTTATTAACACCTAATTTCCATTATATCCAACCATATACCATCCATACATACCTTATTTTGACCAATTTATGCATATTCAAGTATATAAATTATGTTTTTTCAATTTTTAGATATTTTTACAAAAATTGGATTTTAAGTGCAGTTTTGGACAAAACTAAAAATTCCCGTAATGGCTTCATTGAATTCATACTTGCAAGACACTTGGGCACGAGCTGAGCACATATTTAAAAAGATTGAAAATGAAGGATGGAATTTTACCTATTGGTTCGTTCAAACTAAGCTAAAACAAGCCTGGTCAAAGCTAGTCAAATAAGACTTTTCATTCAGGAAATCCCTAACAAATAGGCCAAAATTAGTATTTTGTGGGATTTTCCAGATTTTGTGTGATTGGATGGATGATTTCGACCAAGATAGATGGGATTAGGATAGATATTACTGTTAGAGACATTTTATTCAAGTTTGTTTAATATTTTCTATTTAAGCCAAGAACATTGAAGGCATGAACATGAAGAATTTGTATGATTTCGTTTTGAGATTTCTGAATATTGTGAGTTAATTGAAGAAACCAATTCTATATTATTTCTTTTTTTCAATGTAGTGAATGATTGATTGAGTTATAGTAGCTGAGAATTACTTTCAAAGGGCAAGGCAAGGGTGGAGGGCCCCCACACCGAGCTAAGTACACTTTTTGGTTAATTTAGCTGAAATTTCATAAACTAGTTTTGCTTCATGTTTATTCAGTGATTTAGATGTATGGAAATCTCTTATGTTTGTTGATGAATATTATTTTAAATTATAATCTGCATATGAAGGGTCAAGCCAGTGTTTAATTTAAATTATTCTTCTATATAATCAAATAATAGAAACTATAATTCATCTTCCTTTCTTTTGTTTAAGTTATCTTCTGAATTTCTAGTTTTCATACAATGGTATTAATGATGAATAAAATTATAATGAAGCAAAAAATGGACCTCCTTAGTTAGGAGCCTCTTCTCTTATTCTTTTATGCATCATAAGTTTTTTTTCATGAAGTAGTATTGTAGAGAAGGCCTACCCGGTTCTCCTAAGTTAGGAGTCTCTTCTCCTGCTTATTACAAATTGAATTAGAAATTAATTAGTTAAATTTTATATTTGTAATATGCATTTATTTCAATTTTTGTAACCTGTCATCTAAAATTGACTGTAATTGAAATCCATATATTTTGGACATGCTTCTAATTTTTACAAACCCGGATTGATAATTAAATACTTGTGTTACTTTACCTAGTAAACCGACCTAACAAATATGTGTCGAATGAATTTAAAAAATTATTTGCAAAAGAAGGCATTTGATGGGAGTTGAAAACACCCCATAACCCACAAAATAAGGGTGTGGATGAGAGGAATAACATGAGTATTATGTGATTGCCATGGGATATGTTGAATGATCAGGGACTCCCATTGTACTTGTGGGTTGAATCATGCAACACAATGGTATATGTGCAAAAATTGAGTCCTCATTGGATTCTCAGGATGAGTACACTAGAAGAAGCCTTTCAGGTAAGAAACCATATGTGACACACTTTAGGATCTTTGGTTCATCAGTTTACTGTCACATTCCAAGGATGCAAGGAAAAATCTAGAACCAACAACAAAGTTGGGGATATTTGTGGGGTACACAAATACACCTCAAAACTATTAGGTGTACCTTCCATCTCACAGGATGACAGTTGTTCGTAGAGATGTGAATTTTGATTAAGAGAGGGCCATGAGATGTTCCCTTGAGATGGAGATTCAATTTCATGCATATGAGGATATTTTGGTTCTAAAGGAAGAACCTCGTGATGTTGTGGAGAAGCCACAAGCAGAAGAGTAGAGAGTGGAGACACCCACTCATGCAGAGACATTCAGAGAAGGAAGGAAGTGCACTAGGGAAGATAATAGATTATTGCATGATGATAGAGAGAATGTGGGAGAAACCACATCACAACGCAGGCAGAGGAGGTCACCGGATAGGTACATTGGGTACATGGCTCTGATGAGTGATTTATTTGAAACAGAACCATCCTCATTCGAGGAAGTAGTGAAGAAGCTAGTATGGGTTGAGTCCATGGTAGAGGAATATGATTCCATAGTCAGTGTAATGTTCCCAAAATTAGCATGAAGCTAATTGGAACATTGATTTTTTTTATGGCATCTAGGAGATGAATAAAATGGGTGAGGAGACCCATGAGTAGGAATAAAATCCCTTCCAGTGTGAAAAGGGAATTTTTGCATGAGGACAAGGTCTAGTTGACCAAGTCAAACAATGCAGTGGTAGAAGGTGGAGAGCATATTGTGGGACAGCGTAGTGAAAGAGGAGGGAAGTTTCCTTGATGGAGGAAACCCTAAAGAGCGAGACCCATCGAGAGGGAGCTCTCATTTGTTTAAAGGAGGGAAAGGTAGCCATTGTTATTCATGCATATGATTATTGATTTCTTTTCTGCTTAGACTATTTACAGTCTCCGGATATTTAGCTGAGTTGCAGTGCTATTTAGCATGAGGGATTCCTATTTAGGATTCCTTATCCTTCTTGAGATGCCTCTTGAGGGATTGCACTTCATTTATCCGCATCCAGGCTCAAGTCCAAAGCCACTTCCTTCAGCTACAATGTTATTTCTTCTCAATTATAACGTTGTGTTGCAGGGTGTTGCAGTGGAGGATCCCACAACACCATTCCTTGGCTTGTTTTTCAGAGGAGTGAGCCTTCTTTCCTTTGGGAGATCAATAAGAAAGAATTCAGAGCATATTTCATATCTTGGCACTTGGCCAACACATTATATTCAACCTACAGCGCATTCTCCCTCAGTATCTGCATTATTTTCAGTGTGCATCTGTAGTGAGGGTTTGCAGTGTTGATTGGAGGGTGAGATCTTCAGTGATAGGATCAGCCTTTCAATTGAAGGATCCATTGGAGGAGGTATATTCAAATTGTGTCTCATCTTTAGCCATCTCCATCAAGTTCCATTTTCTAAGTTGCAGCTGCTACCCTGCAACTCCAACATTTTTCCAATTTTGTATATTTCAGCCAATCCTTCTAAGGATTGTTGTATTATTGTTCCCCGGGGTTGAGAGCTTTCTCCCCCTCATTTATTAAGCCATAAATTGATATATATTTCTGTTATTATTCATTATGATGCATTTTCTCTTATAAACTGCGTCCTCTTAGCCTGTAGAAATTCCTGTGTAGCAGTGTTTAGCTATTTTCATGTAAATGTCCCTTTGAGGTTGCATTGCTTTGCTTGAGTGACTCTTTCCTCAAGGATTTGTATACCATTTCTTCTATAATATACATTTGATGGCTATTTAGATCTTCATGTATGCTGGCTTATTAAAATAACGCTGATACTCCATTGTATGTTCATACATTGCTACAGCCCCTTCACTGGGCACTTTCTCAAGACAACTAGGTGTGGGAGACCTGCTTAACCCACCTAGAGTGATTTATTTTGAGCCTCCTCTTGGATTTCGGTCTTGGTTTCAAATCTTGTAGAAGCCATTCTGGGAAAATTCATTTCCAATCATGCTAATGGCCAGTTCCCATTTTGGGATATTACGGTGGTAGAAGATGAGATTACTCTCATCAATGTTCAAAACTAAGAAGAGCCTCTCCAAAGAGGAGGATCAAAAATAAGAGGAAGGACCATGCACTTCTTATTCTCATGAACGAGAAGAAGACAAGCATGAAGGACACTTGGATCATCATATTCTAAGTGATTACCTTGTTGAGTACAAATCTCAACTTAGAGCCTTCAAGGAGACTCTAGCTTTTCCACCATTCATCCAGTTGAAAGAAGATAAGAGACCATGTAGCCAAAGAGAAATCAAAGGCAATAGATTTTTGTTGTCTACATTTGATGATTCATCTACAGCAAGAGCTTGGGTGAGAAAGCTGGAAGCATTTTTCCTACTACATCCTGCAGTGGAGAAAGAGGTTGTTGAGATCTCAATGCTGCACCTAAAAGGTGAAGCCCACATTTGGTGGTTCAGCTAATTGAGCCATGAAAGAGTGTCTACTCTTGCTAAATTTTCTCAAAAGCTGATCAAGGAGTTTGACAATAGAAGAACAGAAGAGGAGGAGCCCTCACCACCACTTAAGGAGTCTTGTACTAACGTTGTCACACTCATGGAGGAGCAACCGCATACATCAGCAGTTGGGACAACCAACACATTGGAGGAAGGAACTCTTGCAGCCCTACAAGAAGTTGCCAAATCTCATCAAGGTATGAAGGAATTTCCACTATCTATTGTTGCAACAAATCCTTTTGATAGTTGTGGAAATTGATTTTACATGACCAAGGGTCAAATCTCATTGTTGATCTAGAGCAACATGATTGCACTACGCTATGAAAATTGTTCAAGGAGGAAATGAACCATAATCCTCATGCACCTTTGTTGCGTTGCACACAATCCTTGAGGATGGGGTGTGAACTTTTGGAGGATGAAACAAACCCTGACACTCCTATGAAAAACTATGAAACCATCCTTCAGTTTGAGTATGAGACAACCACCACATCATTGAGGGGATCAATAGCGCTGTCAAACAATGGTGGAGAGGAGATTTTATCTTCATCATATTTGGATCCTTGTGGATTCAACATAGTCATGGGTGAGAGATGTTCTCTAGGAGGTCTCCAAAGAGCTGCATTACAAATTGTCATGAAATGCAAAGGGAGAGATTTGGTTTGGGAGAAGGGTAGCCCTCATGAGAGGAGTACCAGAGGGAAAAGGAGACATCCAAAATTGGTTGAGTGGATATGGATGATGAGCAAGAAGCTGGAAAGCTACTTGCAGGTCTATGATATCGGGCAGCAGGAGACTTGGCTGCGCTAGCTCCTCTTGAAGAAGTTTGGCCATCCTCTTCCTAAGAGGATGGGGATGGAGAAGAGGTGGCAAGATGCTTGCATCATTGGGTAGCATGGAGTGTGGATGCATGGTGTTGAACTAAAATTCATATCATTAATTGTGTCTTCATCACATGAATTTTATGATGGGAGCATAAGGAGGCAGCAAGCACTTTGGTTGCTTGAGTTGTGCTTGAGAGAGAAAGGGAAAAATTGCTCTCACTTGTTGTCTAGTGTTGCAGGAGTAGAAGAGGGCACTCTCATGGTGCAAAGGGGCTACTCCTTGGCCTTGGATGATCAGGAAGCACTTCCATCTTGGGAGGTATTCCATATTTGTAGCAGCATTACTAGAGGAGTCTTTAACAAGGAGCATGTCAAAGAACAAAGCTTGGTATTGACAGGAGCCTATCTGCATGAGCTCACAGTGCTGTCACTTTGGAACAGGGACTTATGGATTGAGTGTCCCCAGGATCACTTCACATTGGATGCACTTGGTGAACAAGGAGGAGGTGAAAATGATGGGGTAGTGGATGGATACATCTATTACTATGACATATTCTTCTTGACTTGGTGTTCCAAGCATGAGAAGGAGGATCTTCTTGCAGCACATGGTTCATTCCTCTTCATAGCATGCCAAAACACTATGGAGGACTCACTCATGGATCCATGTACCATCTTACTTCTGGCATATGGTAATAATTTTGTTTTTACATTTATTGATTTGCATACTCTTACCATTACTATGCAGTGCATTGCTCTACAAGAGGGCAAGATTTTCACATTGCTCCATGACCAAAATTGGGCCAAACTGTATGATGGAGGCAACCATCTCTTATGTGGCCTTGGGAAAATGTTTTCTCATTACATGTATGTTCATATTTTATATCCAAATATTTTCCATATGATGACATACATGATTAACTATGTATCAAGAAACCTTTTGACTTGCGATTTTCTGAAGCAGCAGTTTGTAAAACTGCACTGTACATACTTAGGAGATTGTTGGTATCTTCAAGCACCACATGAAGCCATCAGTATTTCCTTCATTCTTGTACTGATCATGTCTTCATTTGTTGATATTTTTTATAGTCTTGTTGAAAGCATGATTGGGGAATTAACACATGAGTTGGATGTGTCCTTGAGGGGAGAGAACTCCCACATTTTCTGCACTACATGTTCTAATGGGAGCATGGGAGGAGATATGGTCACCATAGCCACACATTTGTTCTCTTTTGAGGTGGGCCATGAGTTTGATAGCCATCCATTTTATAACCTTGGGCAAGTGTTTGATCATGTATTGTTGACACATTCAGCCATTTACTATTCATTAGTAGATGTGATGAATTTTGTATATTACTTTCCATGGTATTTTCTGAAACTGTAGTGGATGAGACTGCGTTGTCCTCTTGAGACATTGTTTGTACCATGTATTATCATGTAAAATATTTAGCAAAATTCTCATTAGGATTCTCTATGATGATCATGTCCTATTCATCATGGATGAAATACTTTGGACCAGCTTGGTCTTCAATGTTGGAGGGGAGATCCTTGGAGGATTTTTCTTCACTTTGCCACTTAAGGGAAATAATTTTGCAGCCCAGGATCAACACATAATCTACACACATCATGAGTGTAGAGAAGGACAACATGGGGTAGGCTATGATTCTTACCATATTCAGATTTTCAGCCCACCTTCATTTTTGGAGCTTGAGGTGGAAGGAGATTGCCATGAGTTTCCATGTTGGGAGGTAACTCACTTTGTATGGATGATTGCTTGGGGATGGGAGATTCATATGGGGATGGCGAATCCCAATTTATTTTCAGCAACATGCCTCAAGGAGGCCCCTTATTTCTATCTTTGCAGTTGCTTGAGGACAAGCAATCTTTGAGAGGGGAGGATTGTAATGTTCCCAAAATTAGCATGAAGCTAATTGGAACATTGATTTTGTTTATTTCATCTAGGAGATGAATAAAATGGGTGAGGAGACCCATGTGTAGGAATAAAATCCCTTCCAGTGTGAAAAGGGACTTTTTTCATGAGGATAAGGTCTAGTTGACCAAGTCAAATAGCGCAGTGGTAGAAGGTGGAGAGCATCTTGTGGGACAGAGAAATGAAAGAGGAGGGAAGTTTCCTTTATGGAGGAAACCCTAAAGAGTGGGACACATGGAGAGGGAGCTCTCATTTGTTTAAAAGGAGGGCAAGGCAGCCATTTTTATTCATGCATATGATTATTGATTTCTTGTCTACTTAGACTATTTGCAGTCTCTGACTTTTAGCTGAGTTGTAGTGCTGTTTAGCACGAGGGATTCCTGTTTAGGATTCCTTCTCCTTCTTGAGAGGCATATTGAGGGATTTCACTTCATTTCTCCACATCCAGGCTCAAGGCCAAAGCCACCTCCTTCAACTACAATTTTATTTCTGCTCAAGTATAACGTTGTGTTGCAGGGTGTTGCAGTGGAGGATCCCACAACACCATTCCTTGGATTTTTTTTCAAAGGAGGGAGCCTTATTTCCTTTGGGAGATTAGGAAGGAAGGATTCGGAGCAGATTTTAAATCTTGGCACTTGGCCAACACATTCTATTCCACCTACAGCGCACTCTCCCTCAGTATCTGTGTTATTTTCCGTGTGCATCTGCAGTGAGGGTTTGCAATGTTGATTGGAGGGTGATATCTTCAGTGATAGGATCAAACTTTCACTTGCAGGATCCATTGGAGGAGGTCTATTCAGATTGTGTCTCATCTTCAGCCATCTCCATCCAGTTACATTTTCAGAGTTTCAGCTGCTACCCTGCAACTCCGGCATTTTTCCAATTTTGTATATTTCAGCTAATCCTTGTAAGGATTGTTGTATTATTGTTCCCCGGGGTTGAGATCTTGCTCCCCATAATTTCTTGAGCCATAAATTTTTATATATTTATCTTATTATTCATTATTATGCAGTATCTCTTATAAACTACGTCCTCTTAGCCTGCAGAAATTCATGTGTAGCAGTGTTTAGCTATTTTCATGTACATGTCCCTTTGAGGCTACATTGTTTTGCTTGAGTGAATCTTTCCTCAAGGATTTGTATACCATTGCTGCTATAATATACATTTGATGGCTATTTAGATCTTCATGTATGTTGGCTTACTAAGATAACCCTGATACTCCATTGTATTTTCATACATTGTTGAAGCCCCTTCACTGGGCATTTTCTCAAGACAACTAGGTGTGGGAGACCTGTTTAACCCACCTAGAGTGATTTATTTTGAGCCTCCTATTGGATTTAGGTCTTAGATACATTGATATAAGGGATCCAGGTCTTCGTCATGCCTTTCTGACAGTTCCCATTTTGGGATATTACAGTCAGAAACAATGTTTGGGAAGTGGTCCCAAGACCAGAGAACAAGTCAATGGTAGGTTCGAGGTGGATCTACAAGGTGAAGCAAGAAATATATGGAAGCATCAAGAAACACAAGTCCAAATTTGTGGCCAAGGGGTTCTCTTAGGTGGATGGAATTGATTACGAGGAGACCTTTTATCTTGCAGCAAGGTACTCTTATATCAAGTCAATTCTAGCACTTGCAGTGCAGATGAGATGGAAGATCCATCATATGGATGTGAGGAAAACATTCCTCAATGGAGTGATTTAGGAAGAGGTGTATTATTGAACAACCAGAAGGATTTGAGACCTCCAATAGAGAGTCTCATGTGTGTAGACTTAGTGATAATTATATGGATTGAAACAAGAATCCCGTGCTTGGTACACCAAGATCGAAAATTATTTCACCAGGTCAGGCTTCACCAAAACTGAAGCAGATGAAAACCTTAACCATATTGTTGTTGAAGGTAAATTTTTAATTATAGTATTATATGTCAATGATTTAATTTTAATCAGCGATGAGAATTTATCAAATCTTCCAAGAGAATTTGATATGAAGGACATGAGACTCATGCATTAATTCCTCAGTTTGGAAGCTTGCAAGGATATGGGGAACTATACTCTTAGGGAAAGTACGCCAATGAGATATTGAAGAAGTTACACATGGAGAGTGGCAAACCCATGGACACTCCTATAGAAAGTAGTTGGAGGAAAGAGTATGCCACTTCAGGTGAGGAGGTGGAGACCACTATTTACAGGTAGATTGTGGGTTCATTTATGTATTTGGGGAACACACAACCAAACATGTTTTATGAAATTAACTAGCTTAGTCAAGCAATGGTTAAGCCAAACAAACTGTATTGGAAGGCATCCAAACATGTGTTGAGATACCTATGAGTACATATGGACAAAGGGAGTGAAGCTTCAATGCTTCACAGATGCATATTGGGCGAATATCCCATCAGATTGGAAGAGAAATTCAGGCGGAATTTTCAGTTTTGGGTTAGCAACAGTTTCTTGGTACAACAAGAAGTAGAGATCAGTTGCACTCAGTTTAGCAGAAGCAGAGTACATGGTTTTTAATCAAGCAAATTTTGAATCTATCTAGACAAGGAAGAGTCTTGTTGGTCTATTTGGTCAAATGATGGATCCCACTGTGTTTTATAGTGACAATCATAGTTGTATAAAAATCATTGAAAATTCATTTTTTCATGATCAAACCAAGCATATTGACATCTTGTATCACCATCTATGAGATTGTGTGCAGAGGTAGATCATGTTGCTAGAATACATTCCTAGAGAGGAACATGATCCAGATATTTTGACAAAGGCTTTGTGAAGAGAAAAATTTTAGTTACATAGAGACATGATTGGGGTATTTGATAATCCATTTCTTGTTGAGAGGGAGAGTTGAAAATTCAACAAGAAAATCATGATTTAATTTTCCCTAGAATTAAATTAGGAGAAAATTGTAATTCCACATCACAAGACAACTTGAATGAGTTAAATAAGTTAGTGTTGTCTTCATGGGGCCAGGTTCAGATATGGTTGTGTGAACCAAGAAAACCCACTATTACCGACCCTTTCGGCAACGATTTTTGGTGCGGACTGAAGTCTCCCCCGAGGCAATATAGGGGGATTCTAGAAACAGATTTCTGCATCCAGATGGAAAATGGAATGTGGATTAGGTCTTATTTTCCTTTCAATACTTGACATAGCTTTGCATAATATATATACTAATAATACAATCGTAGTTCAACACTTATTTTGAACTAACTTGTAGACTGTGTGATCCTAATTTAACAAGCATAAAACAACATAAATAACCATAGCCAAGACTTCACGATGCAATTATAAGTAAAAAATCATAGATAACATAAATTGCAACCAAAGAAAACACATAAACTCAAACACAGATATGTCTTCAAGAGTCTTTCAGTAATGCTCAGATCTTCGCAATACAGTTAGCTTCACCCTACGCACTCAGCTGTAGGGGTCTACGCACTCAACTGCAGAATTCTTAAGGTATCCACGCACTCAGTTGTAGAAGTCTTTTCTCTAACCCAAACCACAAAACCAGATTCAAAATAATCTTACATCCAAGTGCATTCTATCTTCAAGTATCAAGTATATATCATCAAGACTATCCTAGACTTCTTATATAGTCTTTACATGTACAATACCATGGTCCAAAAACCATGGGCGAAGCTCAACGTATACCAAATATTCTCATTCTTTTAAAAAACAAGGGGCTTTGACCCACCCCCAAAGTCCCTAAGACTCTAACTTAACTTCGCGCTATGCACTCTGCTCCTCAATCTACAAAATCTTTCTCAAAATATTTCATTCGAGGGGTACTTTGTCCAACAGGCCCCCAACACAAAATTATGACTCGTCTTGAGTCACTCTTCCAGTGCTCCCTCGATATTTTCTTTGATACCGCTCAAGGAATCCTTTAGAGATGGAACTTCTTTGGCACACTATTGTTATACTTCTTGAAATTCGCTCAACAACAGCTTAGTAGCTGGCCTTGTAATTTTGGCTACAATATTCTTTTGTGTTTAGCACAATCCCTTCAGCTATTTCTCGACAGTCTACGATAACTTATTGGCTTTGGCTTCCTATGGCTAAGTCCTAGATGTGATAAGTTGTTATTTTCTATGCAACTCATCGATCTGTCCCTGCAAAAATTTACCTTCTTGGAGATAGGTATATCATTGTATCAGTGCTAAAGTATTTGTTGCGACCTTAATCTGGTCCATCTATTCTAACATATTGCAAATTTCCTTCTTGATCGGTTACACATGGGGGTCCTCCCGCAGTGAGGCCAAGATATCCACAACATCTTCAAAAACTTGAAGGAATTCATGTACTATTGAGTCAATATTATCATGGGAAACCTTGATCTCAGTTGCGCACTACTCTCGGACCTCTAGTGGAGTGGAGGGCTGCAATTGCAATTGTAGCTAGAGTATCTTCATTTTCATTTCGAGTTTCACCGTATTGAATTCGGCCTTATAATATTTTATTGCTATGGTGAGCTTTACCACTTATTCCTCCGGGGTGACTGCATCCTAAAACATTAGCTGAAGTAGATCGTTGCAATCCTTGGAGATTACTTCCTCCAACTTCTATACTTGTGCAGTCGCTGCATCACACTCATGTACAATTAGCTATTTTTCCTCGACCATCCTTTTTCTTTCCTACTTAACATCATGTATAACCAATACGGTGCGTTGCTCTTTAATCTTCAATTCTTCAGCAATGCCCTGTTGGAACTCGTGCAATGTCTGTAGAGGTAGCGCAGCAAGGTTAAGCCTGGTGTTTTGTGAATTCATCGCTTTCTTCAACTGCACCACAGTATCAAAACATAATGTGCCTACAGGTATTGCCACTTTTTCTTTATATTTTGGGTTCAACCAATATGGGTGCTACTTGACCAGCTTCACATCAGGCTTCAAATTGATGTGCATAGCTCCCAAATCTCCTATAATTCCTTTCATCTAAGAGAAATTCATCAGGAATGGATCCTGGTACTCATGCAACAATGTAGTTACCTTTGTCACCGTGTGATCGTCCCAATCATCCCCAATCTCTGCAAACTTGAGCTCCTCTTCTGAGCCTATGTTGACTTGCCGAGTCTTGACAGGTTGTGTTGTGTCTGACATATCTAATTCAGGGCCTGCAGCCTCATGTTGTCCTTCTAATTTAGGAATATTTACATTACATGAATCCTCCTCACCTTCTTCCACAGCCGGATCATAACATTCTTGGGATTTTTCCAACTGCACAGCCCAATAATTTTGTACCAAAGCCCTTGGCTCAGCAGTAATTCACAATAATCCTACTTTGACATATTAAAGAGCATCACTAATAGAATCCCATCCATCGGCGAAGTTATAATTCAATAAGAAACCTTTCATCATCTCATACCAATCTATGGTGCCATGGTGCAGCTCTGTTTCAAGATACCACTGTTGAGGTATCGTATCCAGGGTATGAAAGAATATATGCACCCATTAAAATTGAGGTTCTTCATCCCAATCTACAATTCAGTGAGACAAATTCCTGAGAGGATCATCTTTACCATATTACTTATTCATGATCTTAGTGTCTACATGACCAAACCTTAGCCTTATCGACCTACAAAATTCCTTCCACCTTCCTAATATTTCTCTATGCGCACCCCACCATCGAGCTGGGGTGGACCTCAATACAAAGTATAAAGCTTTATATCGGATTTCATACACCTTATGCTCAAAATCTTCTAGGAATAAGACAATAGTCCCAGTTCCATCATAAAATGCCAAGTCACATACCTTTGATGTGAGACAACACAGTGCTTTGGTATCTCTGTTGCACTGCTTAGTAGATACTTCATACAAGCAGTTCTTCCAGTGTTCCAATTCTTCGTCGGAGTTGTAAAAACATGAATTATCACACTCCCAACTTATTCTGCCATCAGTGGTAGGATTAATCCAATCTTCATCCTGTGTAGTGATCTTATAAATCTGATCAATATCGACATCACCATAGTCATGTTGTAAAGGTTCTGTATAGCACACACCTTCAGATGGGTCCAAAGGCATAATGACCCTAGTATTGTTCTTTTCAAATACCATCTATCTATTTTTCAAATTGATTATAACATCCATGTCATAAGCCCAATCAAACCCCAAGCAATGCAGGATACAGTTTGCTATCATCAACAGTCTCAATAAATTCAAAATCAGACAATACACTTATGTTATCAATATCTACATTGATGTCATGCATTCGACCCATAGGAATGATTTCCTATTGATTTTCCATCCTTCGCTAAATCGATGATCATTAAAGCCTAGGTCTTCCCATCCATTCCCATGTATGTTTTAGCAAAACATTGGCATTTGATCTAAGATCAAGGCTTACTAGGTCCATTTCATAATCGTCAATCTGTGCAGTTAGCCACATTTCTCTGTCATTTATTTTCATATGTTTGTATACCTTATTGACTGCACATTGTTCCAATTGTTGGTATTGTTTACCAATGCATTTTTAAATCATCTCCTGCAATCCCTCCACAGCTTTCTAATCCCTGAGAAATTTCATACATGTATGCAAGAAAGATGTTAGAACAGATGGATCAACTTCCTCGGATTCAGTAATATCCTTGGGTTTATTCTTCAACAGAATCAGTTGTCTCTGCGTTTTTTATGTCGAAGCTCCAGGGCTCATAAAATTCTTCTTCACGTCCATGTAGGTTTCTCTTTCGCATTGTATATCATAGCCATCTTGTCTCCAGCTTTCCAGACCCATGTATCCTCCATATTTTTATTTCCTTCCACTTCATCTTCTCTCATATTTATACCACTTCATGTCACTATGTTAACACTTATATCCTCTTCATGCGGTTCAAATCTCTTCATTTGCATGTTCTGGGAAGGCTGTTGATTATGCTTTTCCTGTATTTTGGTCAATAATGTAGGAATATCCTCTATTTCATGATAAAATGTGTGACAATACTGACAAGATACATCAGCAGGATTATGACAATATTTGGTGAAATTTCCAAGCTGACCACAACTATAGCATATTATTTGTCCAATACCTTGTCCAACGCTTCCTCCTCGGTCGCACCCTCGGCCTTGGAAACCTCTACGAGTTGTTGGAGAACCTGGATATTTGCAACCTTCAGCTTGTACTCTGTATGCTCCATGACTCTACATCATTAGATCATAGCTTTGACAATGCTTGTCATCATGTCCCACCAAACTACAAAAATTACAAAATAAATTCTTCGGCGACCGGATGTACTTCTACAGCAGATGATAGTAGTCCGTGGAATGTTGGCCAACAACTTCGCATAAACTACACCATACATTTGGTCCCACATTTGGTCCAGTGCTTGGACCAGGCCTCACCATACTTGGAATCTTGGTGCCCAAGTAATCTCTAAAAATAAGATATTGATCCTTATGGTGACCCTCCGCTTTGCACTTTATGCACCAAACTTCTGTGTGAACTTATTTTCCCTTATTAAAATATTGAAGTTCCATATGTAATATTTCCAACTGGGTTTGAATCTACTGAACCCCTATGTTAGTATCTGCTACCAGCAAAGCTTCTAACTTCATTGCAATCTCCAATGCTTCAGCTTGGGTTGCAACCTTCTACTACGATAGTGGCAATCTAAGATGAGGTAAAAACATAGTGATAAACCATTCCTTGTGTTTCTCATTAGAGATCTCGAAGCTAACTTGACTTAGAAATGTCTTAAACCTTTGATCGCCTTCCTATAATATTTCAGTGGCTAATTTATTGATATCTTTGATCTTCATAATACACTGGGACTACAACTTTGGATTCTTAAATTTAACATTCAACACAACCTTAGTCTGAGCCAACGTAGAATTTTGGTTCGTTGAGGTGTATTTCATATACCAGGACAACGTTATGTTCTGCAGCGCTATGACCAACTGTGATTTCTTCATATTCTCATCAATGATGTTCTGCGATCTCCATATGGCTTCTGCAACAAACCAGAACTACTCAGGATCATCCAATCATTTGAAAACAGGCATCTTACGCAAGTGAACCATGGTGAATGGGGGAGGTGGAGGTGGATGAATAGAATAGGGATGGGTTGAGATGGGAGCGTAAGGTTGGGGAAGTCTCGAAGCACCCTGATGATGTTCAAATTTTACTGATTCACTTCTAAGGGTAGCAGGGTGGCTCAATGTAATTACTATGATCAACCCTAAATCTCTTACCCCATCACGTAGTTCTTATTTATAATTGCATTCGTAGTACACCCTTTTCACACAATAGCATCTTAATCCAAATCTTCAATGAATTCAAGAACTTACCTCGCGAGACTTTGAAAAATTTACGCTCAGCTTCGCTATAGGATATAGATGTATTGATCGTGAACTCAGTTATAAATCCTCCAATGACACTATCAATCGAATAATCAACTACCCTTGAGATCTGGTTATCAATCCTCTTCAATTGCTTGATCAACTATGGAGTTTACACAGTAGGCCTATTGTTGAAATGGGTTGTTTTCTTAGCTAGTCTTGATAACCATTCGTACAGCTCGCTAGAAAATGATGAGAAAAACATCTCGTGTTGATCTGTAAAGCTATATATCTGCAACTAATTTTCAGTAGATAGGTGCAGATTACTGTTTTATTGCACAACAAATTCACGTTCTTTTAGACCTAACCAATCTTTAACTTCTTTCTTAGACAGATGCCACATTCACATATACCTCAGTTAGATCCTGGTCCCAGCAACAGAACGATTTGTTGGCTTGATGGGGCCTAGACCCAGGTTCAGATATGGCTACGTGCACCAAAAATACCCACTATTATCGACCCTTTCGGAAACGATCTGCTGCGCAGATTGAAGTCTCACCCGAGGCAATATAAGGGGATGCTAGAACCATGTTTCTACATCCATAGGGACAATGGAGTGCGGCTTAGTGATTATTTTCCTTTCAATACTTGACAGAACTTTGTAGAACATATCTACTAATTATATAGTCGCATCTCAACACTTCTATTGAACTAACTTGCAGACTATGTGATCCTACTTTAACAAGTTTAAAACAACATAAATAACCATAACCAGGAATTCGTGATGAAATTATAATTAAAACAACCCAAATAACATAAATTTCAAGTAAAGAAAACTCATAAACTCAAACACAAATTGTCTTCAAGATTCTTTCATTAATGCTCATATATTCTCAATACAATCAGTTCCGCCCTGCACACTCAACTACAGAATTCCTAAGCTCTCTATGCACTCAGTTGCAGGAGCCTTTTCTCTAACCCAAACCATAGAACATATCATCAAAATATTCTTACATCCAAGTGCATTATATCATCAAGTATCAAGTATATCATCAATACTATCCTAGACTCCTTATATAGTCTTACAATACCATGGTCCGAAAACCATGGGCGAAGCTCAATATTTACAAAATATTCTCATTATTTTACAAAATAAGGGGCTTTGACCCACCCCCAAAGCCCATAAAACTATAAATTAACTTCGTTATGTGCGCTTCTCTCCTCGATCTGTGGAGACTTTATCAAAATAGTTCATTCAATGGTTACTCCATCCAACAGTTAGTTTCACTTAATTTTCTCACCTAATTTGAGTTGGCGGCCTATCTTGAGTTGTGTAGAGTGATTCCTAAATTTTAGGATCATAGGTTGAGTTAATTTCAGTTGTAAGAATTAAATTCAGTTAAATTGAATTAAATTCAGTTAAACTAGTTGGATGAACTAGTAGGAGGTCTAGTAGTGGGGTGTTGTTGGGAGTTTTTATCGATTAATTAATCCTCCTAATATTGAATTTCAACCCGAACTCGTAAACACGAGTTGTACTGCGCTTTTGGTTCAGATTAGGATCAGAGCATAACAATTCCTTAATAATGATGAACTAAGTACTGGAATGACAAAGCAGACTGCTATGAGCTAAAACACATCTCACTTGCAGACTAATAATCATAAAAGAGACTTAACCTAATTCATTCAAGCCATACTATTCAAACTTCCTATACTTCTGGTGTTTAGGTCCAATCTTCTTGAACAGCAAGCAATATTTCTAATTAAAGAAGCATAATCAATAAGCAAATTCAATTGACTTGAAATTCCTATTTTAATCAATCCAAAGCCTTTAACAATAATAAAGGTATCCTAATCTATTTATAAAACTGAACACACTTCAAACCAAACTTCTATGATAAAATCCTATTTCATTGTCTAAGTGGAAATTAAGTATAGCACTGTGTAATTCTAATGCTGTAAATGGAAACTGAGTTTACATAGAGAGTTTTTTTTTAAATGAGATATATTACTACTTTCGAGAGACTCCTTGTTAATTAAGCAAACTTCACTCGTAAAGAAACTCACTTTGACTTTGAAATGTCTTCAAAATATCACACTGTTATTCAATTCTCACACACCTTTAAGCAATTGACTTCACACCACTAAACTCTAATTCCAATAATGAAACCTACTACAAAACTCGCATTACTTAGTGAAATTCAAACTCACACTTTTAATCAATGTAACTTAATCTAAAACTTTACACTACTTGAATAGTTAAAAACCAAATACAATTGATACTCGAAATCACACTGAAAATGA
This sequence comes from Pinus albicaulis, assembly GCA_034641835.2. NCBI lineage: Eukaryota > Viridiplantae > Streptophyta > Pinopsida > Pinales > Pinaceae > Pinus > Pinus albicaulis. The sequence continues at coordinate 1,181,189,827 of CM076578.1, read as the reverse complement.
AATTGGCACTGTTGGAAATAAAAATATAATACTAATAATAGAGTGTATCCTATGAAATAGTAACTCAAACCTAAGTAGTTTGATTCCAAATGTAAACACTGCTATTCTGGAAATGCAACTATATCTCTTTAAGAATGAACTACCAAGTTTTGTTTCAAATTCACCCCTAGGATTCTAAGGCCAACTTCCAAACACACCTACGATACTCAATGACTTGGCTTCAAACACACTTGCACTACTTGCTGATTTAACTTTAAAAAACACACTCATTGTTCAACGATCTCAAGGACTCAAAATCAATTTCCAACACCAAAGTAACTTCCAAATCTGAATGCTATTAAAGGAAATCAAACATTATGTATAGATATATATATATGCAACTCGTAATCTACAGTCACACACTCACACTACTCGGCATATAACACTTAGAATTCACACTTTACATGACAGTCAAACCTAGTGCTATAAATCAACAACATATGCAAGGGACTCATGGTATTGGATCTTGATTTAATATGTGCACTTGGTTGTTTAAATATGTCTCTGTTATGCAAATTTATAAAACAATCACAACAAAATTCCTTAACTCACAATTCCTTAACTTATGGTAACGAAGATATCTTAACTCATCAAATTTAAAACGCATCGTAATGGCACTCCTATAGATTCCAATCAATACACGTTCATCATGGCACTGAAAGAAGTCTTCAATTAAGATAGAAAATTCTGTAATACAACTTCAATATCTTGAGGCTCTGTAACCACCTAGCTCCTCTAGTTCATTCCTACACAGGCTTTTATAGGCAAGACTGTTAATCATAAAATGGAAAAGTATTTAATTACATGGAAAATCAAAGGATATGAACTAATATTAGTCTTTTACAAATCCGATCTCAAATACATATTTAGTTCATTTCTAACTACTTCAAAACTACATTCCATCCTTAGTTGCATGAAAAATATGTTGATTTGAAGGCTGATCTAGAAGCTTCCTGCATAGGTATCATCGATTTTAGGGATCGTTGAACTGAATTCTGGAACGATGGTAGTTGGGTTTACCTCCTAGAAGCATTGAGGACTAATAGGCCTCTCAGACTTTAAATACTATTCCAGGACTTGTGTTTTAAGTAAAAAAATCAAAAGTAGAACTTGATACCAAAATACTCCTCCATCTTTAGCTATGTAGGCCCTATTGCATTAAACATCACATCTAAACCCATAAGGATTAGTTGAAAAACTAGGAACATAACTTAACTACTTAATTTTAATCAAAAAATAGTAAAAATGACACTATTGCAATGCTTTACCTCTTAACAAGGATTTGGCAGGGTTTAAGTGAAAATAGAGATGGAGGATAGGAAAAGGGAACTTCTTATGACAAAAGAGGTTCAAAATAGTAATAATGAGTGACAAAATTGGGACAAAAGAGGACACCAACAGGTGCAGCGTCAATGTTCAACCAGTTAACTGATAAATCAACCATAATTAACTCATGCATCCATTAAATTCAAGTTACCCAGCTCAGATTGGAGTTCAAGGGAAGTGTACTATCAATTGTATAATTATCCAATTTGTATAGGTGGTTCATGTAGTTAGAGTATTACCTGTAGGGATTGCACAATTATGGATGAATAATTTCCTAATTAATAAGGGGCTAATTCCATGAGAAATAGTGCAAGGAAATAGGAGCTTGGAAAATAGAAAAATTAGCTAATTGTTCTCTAGAGTAAGTTTGTGAGGAAGTGAGATAAATTATACTTGTGTAGAGGTTTCTCAAGCTTGATAAATCATTGTATTTCTTCTCTATTTCTTGATTAATGAAATATATATAGGAAAGGGTTTTGAGCAGTTTCTTTCCCCTAGATATATCATCGTGTATGTCTATTGATTCATGTCACATGTTTTGATATTGCTTCTCAATCGTGAATTTCTATCCGTAGATGAGGAGAATAGATTTGAATCTTATGTTTTAGAACATTACATGAGTAGTATTTAATCTAGAATTAATTTCTACAAATCATGATTTATGTGTGGCTTTACCATCAAGTTAGGGTATGGACCTCTAGTTTAGATGAGAACAAGAATTTGTATATCCTTTTTATATGTGGTGAGCACTAAAATAAACCTAAAACTACTACAGCCAATTATTAACTTCAAATAATCAATCTCACCTTGACATGGCTTGACATTGAACTTTGCTTTCATTTTTAATAACTACTATGAATGGTTCATGGAACTCGTAATGGGTTGATTCATTTTAGGTTCTTTCTTAGACTCCCTTTTTTGTTCTTCCTGATCTACTAATATCTACTTTTATCTTGCCTTTACATTATAACCCCCATATTGTCTTAATAGCCCAATATTATTAGTTAAGGTCACCGTGAGGAGACTCACATTACGATTTATCTCTTTGAATTGTGCTTCCAACTGCACAAACCTCTCCTTTATAGTATCTTGAGGGTTACTCACATATTTGTCGGCCATGGTTGGGGTTTTATGAATTTTAGCTTAACCGATTTGGATCCCCCTACAAATCCCCATAATATACCAAATAAACATGCTTTCATATGAATATTATCTGTAAACTATTATAAAGGTTCCCACTTGACAATTCATCAGAATAGATCTACTAAAATTTATTAGAAAATACGAAATATACACTAAGAGGGTTAATCTCTCCTTATATTTATGGATTTGTTAATTATTGTTATTATATATGCATGAAAATTATAATTATGTATAAAATATAGAAAAAATAAAACATCCACTTATAAACCACATCAACACAAGATATGACCTTCAATCCCTTTCAGAAGAAAAAAGAGCAAGAAGGTGAGGCTACTCTGCTCTCTTTTTCTCTGAATGCAAATTGATGCAAGTACAAATGAGTGAGACCTATGGCTTGTGTGCTAATAAAATATAAAAACGTTCCAATTTTTTTATCTAACTATATTCATTCCTAGCTACTCTACTCATATGTGGAACAAAATGCACTTAAATAGAATGGAACACATTTTCCTCCAAGTGGCCTAATTATAACACAACATGATATTCTACTAGTGATTAAGCTTGACTCCAATTTTTAACTGGAATTACAATTTAGTCTTTTCTAGATTATTTTTCATCATTTTCACATGGCTATCCCTTTTTCCATGAATAATTGGGACTGATGTGACATCCTCTCAATTCATGGTGGTCAAAATAGGCCCGGTCAACTTTTGAGTGGCATAACTTTTGCATACAAACTCTGATTGAGTTGATTCTTGCATTATTTGAAATGTGTATATGTGTATAGTAGCACTAGGTAGTGCATCATGTAAGAATAAAAAGATTGCCCTAAAAAATTCTATTTTATGCCTCAAATAATTTCTAGAAGGTTTGAGACCATAATTTTCCAAACTAGGATTTTTTAGTAAAAATGGCCTTGTGATTTTATTCCTCCAATTTCTCCACTTTGAAATAATCAAGTTGAATGAAAAATAATATAATGACACAATCCATCTCATGAAGTAATTTTTTTCTCACTACATGTAAGACAAGAATTATATTTCTTTGTTTTCTTTTCATTCTGGCCTAACAAAGAGCTCCCTCAAGCAATAGAGGAGATAGGAGGGATCATCCTCCTACATAGCCTAAATAACAAAGGGAAGATAGAAGATAAATGTCCATATATAATGATACTACACATAGAGAAATTCACAACATTGTCTCTGGTATGGAGGACAAGGTACGCTTCAGTTTCACTTTATTCTATATCAACATATTGAAATGGAAACTAGAAATTGTTTTCCAGGAACTTGAAATACCAGAAAAATGTAGACCTGTTATCTACAAACCATAGGTTTTTATTGGAAGATCAAAACTCTCAACTCTAATAAAAAAATTAATTTCTCTTCCAATTACTCCTCCAAGCACAATGTCAAATATGTTTCCTCCTATACAGGTGGACTCCCCATCTCATTAACATGGCATGTAGCTACATGTTTAGATTTTTCATTCTCAACCATGGGGGAGATTTTACATCAAGTTATAGTAGGACTACACAATATATAGGTTTATGATACTTCTATAATGTAGTTTATGTCAAAAGAAATAAATATGTTTTCTTTTTTATATACAATATTAAGACATTAAGTCTATGTTATTAGTCAGGTTGCCCTTGTGACAGACCAATAATAAAGGGAGGATGAATATGTACTTTTTATGTCGGCTTTACCAAAAAAAAAAAAAATGGCCATAAATACAACACTTCAATTTCTACCTAAATTTTGCATCAACTTTACATAGAGAGATAAATAATTGAAATTAAAAAAATTCTAATTCATTTCTAATTATGTTAATAAGAATGTCTATTTTGGAATAAGGCTTCTAGAATTTAAATTTAACTATTATATAGATAATATAGATTTAGCTTCCATGAAATATTCTACAACATTCTTAGTATTATTCATAAATAAAAGATTGAGTTTTACCTAAAAATTAGGTATTCCCTTTCTCCGTCGGGAGTGAGTTTCGAATATACAAGGACAGGGAGTGTTAACTCTCCGACACGCGACGATCATAATGAATTTTCGTGATAGTAGGTGGGAATTTCGATGATGCACAGAGAACCTTATTGAAGTGATTTTAGTTATATTTTCTAGGATAGTGGGAGTGACCACAAAGCTGATTTTCGAGGAAATGAGAACGAGGATTGCAGTGGGTAGTTGCATTCGCAAAGGAGGGTCTCCCCCGAGAAGTTTTTAAATTGTTATTTTGTAGAGGGAGACTCCAAAAAAACCAAGAAACTTGATACTAGGGGTTTTGTGGCACATTCTTAATTTCTGCATCCATCCAAAGGAACCAAGAAGAATCTCCAAGAGCGTATGGATGTATTCGAGGGCCGAATGGCTCACATGGAGTCCCATATTCACGATGTCTTCCACCATCCAGCTGATTGAGGTATTGAAGCTAATGACCTTAATGCAGAACATATGTAATGATGAAAGTATGTTATATGTAGATGTAGTTTTTTTATCAACTTTATGTTTGGTGGGATGTGGATAGGAAGAGAATCAGTTTTACCTAGTTACTTTTTGTTTTATTTTGCATGTATTTAAAGGTTAACAAATCTGGTTAGGGTGAGGCCACTTCTTATTTGATGAAGAGACTATCAATGTGTATTATTTCCATGATTTAATAACAAATTGTTGAATTAAAAAAAATAAAAAAATTTGTGCTCCTTTTTCTCTTATAATCAGATTGATTAATTTAAAAAAAAAATGTCACATCACATTGTTAATATCACATGAATTATGATTTTTTTTGCATGTGGTATTGAAAAGCCATGTTATTGGCCCATGGTATTGTAACAAAGCCTATTTGTAGGTTAAGAATCTCTAAGATAAATTGAGGCATGTATATATGTTTAATTCATATATTAATTTTTTAATAATTGATATTAAAATAATTTACAATAAAGTCATATTAATTGAATTAATTTTTATGATTTTCTTATTCTTAGATAATGGGATGTATCATGAACTAATTATTTTGATGTTTATCATGGATTGGTGCCTATCAACATTTATCAACCATTTGTGCTATGAAACCTTCGCAAAAAAAAATAGAAAAGAAAACATAATATCCACTCAATTAAATAAATAATAATAAATAAATAAAAAGTAATAAAAGTATGGAGCTATGTCCTAGAGTGATATATTAAAAAAAATGTATTTTTAATAACAATTGAAAAAATAATAATAACAAAAAAAATGTTTAAATGTCTAACATAAATGAAAAACTTTAATTTCCACTTTAATTGTACATTAATTGAAAGTAACCAAAAAAAAAAAAATCTTCTAATTACTTTTTACATTTTAGTGGGAGGGACATGGATAATTCATTCACTAGTCAATATGGAGGTAACACACTACATCTAAAAATAGTGTTGATATTATAATTTATTATTAAAGAGATGTGTAATTCATTCTATGTTTAATTGACATGTAGCATATATATATAACAGACATATATTTTTGTGTTAGACATAAATAAAATATTTCAATGTCAATATCAAATAACATACTTTTGTATAGTTAGGTAAAGTCGTTGAATTTTTTATGATGAAAGAGAAATGTGTATTTAAAAATATACTGATAATAAAAAATGTAGAAAATCCATGTAGATTCAAACTGATATTTGTAATATGCTAAAACAAAATACTTGAATCTACTCTACAAACTGCGGAAACCAATTATAATCGCACAATCACATGAAAAAGAAAGAGAAATAATTTGAATCGCACAACAAAAATATTTATCTAGGGAAAACCTCAGCTAAAAACCCCGCTATTTGTATATTGCATAAGTCAAAGAATATGAAAGAATGCAATGTTTCTCTCAGGCTTGAGAGATATCTGCATTATCTCTAACTATCTGACACTATCCTATTCTAGCTTGATTCATTACTTAACCAATTTCTTGCCTCTGGATGCCCTACCTTGATTTCACAATTCCTAAGGAAATTGATCCCCTATTAATTAGGAAATTACCCAATCATGGTTGTGTAATACATCTAGGATTTTCCTCTAACTCCATGCACCACTTGTACAATTTTCTGATTATACAACTGATAGTACACTTTCCTTTAACTCTAATCTCAACTGGGTCTTCCTCAAAACTGACATGCATGAGTTATTTATGAGTGAATTATTAGTTATCTGATTGATCACTACATGTGAATTAAATATAATTTAATTCACTTGACCTCTCACTAATTCCTCCATCAATTAGAACTATTTAAACTGATTTTAACTCAAATAAATTAAGTTAATTAATTGAAACTCGACATAAACTCAACCAGGGCTCCTAAAAGTAGGAGACACTCTACATGCCTATAGTTTGACTCTCGACTCGAATTATTTAAAGTAACTAACTATTCTTGAGTTAGTTAACTTGTACAAGCTATCATGTGATGTGGAATTGCATTTACTTATAATTTAATTAAGGGAAAAATAAATTAGAAGCCTCTTCTTGTTGTCATTTTCAATATTTATTGTTGCAATTTTAAACACTCCCTCTCAATAAGAAAGGAATTCAACTCTATCACGATCTGGTACCTTTGGAATGTTATGCATGCAACACTTATCTCTAGTTTTGTTGCTACTACAACTTCTGAAATAGAAAAGAATCCAAACTTAATCAACTGTGATCTACTAGTATGATGCATCTATAACCAGAGTCTTTGACTACTACTAGCTACTACACTGTCTACCGAAAAATATGTGTTGTTGCTCACTCTGCACTACGCCATCTACACCATTTTCAACTTTGCTCTGCGCTCCCCAATATCTGACTACTACTAGTCTCTACATCTGTCACTCTGACATATGACTGCATCAACTGCCATTGATCCATCATGTTATTGTGTATTGTGGGACCCTGTATCAAGGGTTAATGATCCATGAGACAAAACATCTCAATGGACCTTGCCTAAAAATTTTCACCCTTGGTGTTGGCACTGGAATCATCACTTGGACTACAACAAGTGCCTGAACAGACACATCTTAAACTCTAAGGAAATTTTAATGTTATTTTTTATGGGAATGTAAGATGGAATAAACTATGATTCACTAAAGAGAGACTTCGGTCAAATCCAAAGTTCTACTAAAGAGGGTATTGGAATCTGATGTGGTAGTAGAGTGCAATTTTATAGCCTATGAGGAGAGAAAATTGTGAGATATGAGGAAATAGTAGGTTTGTGAAATAGAAATCTACTCCATTTAGTAGAAATTCACAAAAGTAGCAGTTTGAAAATATTCCATTGAGAGAAAGCTATTTCTAGTCTAACAAGATTCTCATTGAAATATCATGAAGAATAACTGTCATGAATGATGCTCTTCCACTATTGCAATATATATTTACCAGGAATTCTCACTGTGTGAGACTAAAAAAAACTGATAAAATACATATCATGTTTAAGAGACTAATAAATATTCATAACAACATATTGGTTTGCAAACTGAAATTGAAAGAGAGTAGATATGGAAACACAAGTAAAATAGACAATACACACAGAAAATTGGTAAAATTCCTTAGTAGTATCATTCCATTTCATTCACAAAAAATATTACAAATCATATAAGTCAAAATTCTATAACCACCAACCAACCCTGACTTCATATCGCCATATATATATATATATGAAATATGACACTGCCATCTTCCACAGGAGAAGGTAAATCTGTTTTGAAAGTCATTACAACCTCGTGAAAGAGGTGAGGCTTATCCCTTAATCTTAATTATAAAGTGCTATATTAAAAAAAAGATAAAGATCATGTAGGCATCATGAAGGTTGTCACTCCAAAATGGTTGTGTGACGTGGCAGCCTATTCGAAGACCACTCTTATGTTTTAGTGCAACCAATCTTCAACAAAAAGAGTAAAAATAGTGGGAATGACATGTGGCTGTCTCCTATTAAATTTTCAAAACAGAAACTTGATATTTCGAAGAAGGCTGGATATAATACACTTGGAAGCATCCATTGAAACTGAATAACCTCTCCACTTCATCTGTTTAATGTCACCATCATGATTCAAAACAAAAAGTAGCCCATTTCCATCACATGCTGATATTTCAAAGTAATTTCTACTTTCATAGAAAAGGTAGCAATAATTGGAAAACATGGAACATTTACCCAAAAGAATTTCTCCAAGTCAACCCTATTCTTCATTCATCAAAGATCCAAAATAGAAGCAAAGATTCTTATGGCTTATGCTTTAGTAACTCTTTTATCATACCTATTTTTCTGTGATTGGCTCCTTAACTGAGATTTCTTCCTCCTTTCAATTTTGTCTTCTAGGCTTTCTTGAATGTTGATAATTTCATCCCTCAGTTTAGGACTGGAAATCAGCTTGATGTTTAGCCCGAGTTTGTTTCTTTGTCTAGTATGAGGTCTTTTGACATAGGGATTAGGGATGAATTTGGACCTCTTTCCTCCATGTATAAATTTACTAGACTCTATCTCCTCATCTTCTGACTCTATGTACTTAGGATCACTACTATATTCAAATGAGGAAAAGTAATGTATCTTATTTTTCTTCCTCTTCTTGATCGAAGAACAAATGGAGGATACTAATTTAGCCAAGGTAGGCTCTTCTTCTATGGTAGGCTCTATCATTTTCTATTTTCCTTTCTTGAGAGAAAGAAAAACTTGTGAGAGGGTGGACTCGGTGAGAGATATGCCACTATCTGGCTGCACTTGATGAGATGAATCATGAATCTCGCTTGAACTTTTAATACTAGGGTTGAGTTCCACTGGTGAGAAAATAGGTTTAGGTGCAACAAAACCAGGGTTGACTTCCACTGGTTCTTCTGCCATGAAAAGTTACTTCGTAGGATGGCTTCTCGAAGAGGAGGAAATTTATTCTTTATTATTTGACATAGGCTTATTAGGACAAGATGGTGAACTATGTGAAACAGGGGCAACACTGGTTTTCTCATGGATGTATTTCTTCTTTGGCCTCACTACCTTTCTTCTGTAATTTTCTGTAGCTCGAGGGACATTTTAAGCAGAGATTTATACAGGAAATAGGGTAGGTTCAAATGTTTTTCTCCTGAGATGTGGGCCAAGAATCTCAATTGATAACGATGAAAAAAATAAAACCTCCCTTCGCATGTGATGTATTTCTACACTGAGGTAATAACATGTTGCCACTCAGCTTTAAAACAAGAAATATGAGAAGTTGAATTCCATTTCATATGAGCATATTCGGGCTTAAGGTAAGAACTTACTTCTTCAGGCAGCGCTTTTCTTTTAAACCAGTGTTCACCGGTTGCAGAAGACTAGGTTGAATGGGCTATGATAGCCTTGGAAATGTTGAATTTTTTTCTGCCTAACCTAACCTTTTCACCTTCGAAAGACTCAGCGAAAGCTTGAGCAAGTGCCATGTTCTCCCTAGAAAAATTCTGGAGGAATTTATACCAACTTGTAGATTTGAATTGTGTTTTTTCCCTTGCATCCACAAATCTTTTGTTAGCAGGTTCTGGCCTACTTACCTTTCCTCCTTTCCCCATTTTCCAACAACTAAACTACTCACGAATACAACTGTTGAACTCTAGTTGCAATGTTGTCCACGAAACCTGAGACTGCTTGCTAGAGGATTGGTTTTTTTTTACCTGTATCATGCATAGAGGCCTTAGGTTGAGTGATCACTGAGCCCTCTTCTCTGATTTCGTACCTGCAATTACAACAAGGAGTAATGATGCGTTTTTGAAATGATTCAAAATCAAGCGCCAAATCATCCCACTAAGCTTCACACTTCCACCTTATCATTACATGTGCTTTTCCTTGTATAAATCTTGATGTAGCACGAAACTAAATTTTAACATGCATTACATATGAAACTGTGGTTCTTGGGCCCCCACAACCAGGTGACCAATCGGAAGCAATCGCACATCTCAAATTTCCGTCTTATCGCAAATCGGCCGCCCACAAGTTTTACTCTACAATGATAATGGCTAAACCATAAACTATTTGATGTGCGATATGCGCTGGTGCACTACACCGAAACATGCCCTTTCTCCTCATCACATCGCAAATAAATTAACATGCCATGCGATTTCCTTAATGGTAAACCTTAAAAACTATGATTTTTGAAATCGCTCCATTTGTGCTTTAATCTCCACCGTTGATCTGTGCCCAGATCTGACGGTCTTCCCTGCTCGCCCTTCATCGCATTGCAACTTATATTATTTAGTTTGCGATGTCATCTCATCCATCGGTCTCTTCCCTTTCTGATCTGTGATTGGATCATGGTCGCCTGCTCATCCTGCACACGGTTCTTCTCGTCACTTCATTCCTTACTCTAATTCCTAGCGAGCTTCCTTTAAACATTCTTTTTTGCTCTTCTTCGGTCTCCCACTCTGTTGGTTAATCTATTTTCTTGAGGCAATGCTTTGCTTTTAAATAACTCTGGTTGCAATAATGTCTACGAAGCCTTAATTTTCCTACTTTGAAAATTGATTACCTATTTACTTGTAGCCTCTTTATTGAGATAACCAAAATATCAATGAAATAGTTGCGCTTTTCACTGTGTCGAAAATATGACTTTTATTTCTGAGAAATAGCTACCTTTTATTGCATTACTATTTGAAAATGAATTTGCAACATAGGTAGCTATTATTCCAGACCCTATGACTGCAAATTTATTACCAAAACAATGACTAACCTTCAACACTAACACAAGTCAAAATAGAGATTTTAACTTATTGAGGAATCTAAGACACTATGACACCTATGCACTTAAAAAATAACTTGATGTTGGGACTCTTTTTTAACTTTTATTGGAAATGACTCGAACTTTGGACATGGACTAGGACACAATTCTAAAAATTAAATACAGTGACACAATAGCGATTTCACCATTAAAATTTTTAGTGCTAACATTGGCTCCTATGTGGGATGAAGTCCTCCCTGTGAGGCTTCAAGGACTGTAGACTCACTGCCTCAAAAACTCTTTAAACTCATAAGACTTCTTGAAAATAAAGACTAGGACTGACCATTGACTGACTGGACTCAAGACTGACCATATATACAGACATAAGTACCATTGGGCATGGATTTTATTGACACATCACACCGGGTATTTACAATGGAGTGAATCAACTGAATTAGTTAATAAATAACTTCTTAATAAAATTACCATTGACTGGGCCTCCAGTCGGTTGATCATCACCCAGATGTTTGAGAAGAAAAGTATTATTCTCCAAAACTTCAGCAATTCTAAATGGACCAAAACACATATTTTCAAACTTACCATGCTTTCGATGGTATTCTCTCCTAACACCCCAACGCAGCACTAAATCATTCTCCTGAAACAACTATTGATTTACTCTTTTATCAAAAATAGGTTTGACTTTAGCCTAATGCTTCTGAACTTTTTCCAGCAATGATTGTCTGATTTGGTGTGCCCCTATCAACCGTAGCATTCTCATTTGGAATGGGTTTTCATGATCAAATTATTCTTGTAGGAACTTCATCACAGGAAGAGCTAATTGCAAAGGCATTACAATATCAATACTATATACAAGCTGAAATGGAGACATTCCAATTTATTTTTTACCACTTACTCTATCTGCCCATAGAGCATGTATCAGCTAGGTGTCCCAATTCCTCTTATTTTCAGACAACATTTTCTTAATAATCCTTACCAAAATTTTATTGGATGACTTAGCCAATCCATTACCTTGAGGATAATAAGGCGTGGAATGAGTCAATTCAATCCCATATTGCTTACAAAATTTGTACATCTTAGCAAACTTAAATGCCATTGCATTATCAATTACTATTTTTGTGGACAACCAAATCTTGACTTAATATTTTCCAATAGAAATTTGATAATTACCGTATCAGTAGCATTCCTGGTTGGTACGACTTCAATCCATTTAGTGAAATATTATGTAGCTATGAGAATCCATTTATGTTTTCCTGATGAAGGTGGATTAATTTCACGGATGAAGTCTAGCCCCCACTGCTAGAAAGGAACATCTATTGAAATAGGAATGAGAGGTAATGGTAGCAATTTCTGTTTACCGAAAAATTTCTTACATTCGACATAGCTCCTTACTTTGGCAAAGACATCAGAGAAAATAGTTGGCCAATAATAACCAGCTCTTAATATTTTGTTCACAGTGGCTCCCCAATATAAATGCACTCCACACACTCTTGCATGTATCTCTGTCATAATCTCCAGGGATTCTACTTCATCTACACATCTTAACAAGATTCCAACAGGATCCTTCCAGTAAATTTGGTCTTCCAAAATGCAATACTTCACAACTATCAATTTAAAAGATCTTCTTTTAGATTTCTCCATTTCAGGTGGACTGTTGAAATTTAACAAAAAGTAAACTATATCCGTGTACCAATCTAAATTAAATATTTTAGGATAATTAGCAATGCCTTCTCCATCTTCTCTTTCAACTGTCTCTACATTCATATTTAAAGCTTTGCAATTAGATCAGCCATCAAGCAAGCCAATCCCTGACACTTTATCAATTTAGTTGGTTGATTTCAACATCAAATTACAGAATCTTGGTCAGCCATCGTCCCGTTCTGCAATCTGTATCTAGCTGCAACAATACATCTTTAACAGTGATATCGGGCACAAAATCAATTATATTTGAATGCAGCACATAAACTAGAAAAGACTTCAAAGCCTTAAGTCCTAGTGAATATGCTTGTTTTTCAGCCAAGATATACTTTAATTCAGCATCCCTTAAAGCACGACTGAAAAATGAAATTGGCTGCTCCAAACCCTCCTTGTTTTTCTGTAGTAAGATAGTTGCAATTGTTTCTTCTGAAGCATATGAAAAAATTAGAAAATCCTTTTCAAAATCAGGACTAATCAAAATTGGTGCTTCAGTCAAGGTAGACTTAATTGCAGAAAAAAAATTCTTAGCTTCATCTCGCCACTTAAATTTTGCATCATTTTTCAGCAAGAAATTTATATGTTTGATCAGCTCTATAAAGTTAGGAACAAAATGCCTCAGAAAATTGGCTTTCCCTAAAAATGACTGAAATTCCTTTTTATTTCTTGGAAAACCAATCTTTTGAATAGCTTCTACTCTTCCCGGATCAATATAAATGCCACTTTCTGTTACAATATGTCCCAATAACTTATCTTCTTAGACAGAAAAATATGAATTGTTTGGGTTTAAGGACAAACCAAACTTTCTGCATTTGTCAAAAACTTGTTTCAAATATTTCAAGTGATCTTCATCAGATTTTAAATATATTGTGATTTCATCCAAATAGATGACCACCAATCTGCCCTTTTCTCCCGCAAAGGCAATATCCATTGCCCTTTGAAAGGTTGGACCTGCATTCATCAAACCAAATGGAATTTTTTTGTACATGAATGTGCCCTAGGGTGTGGTAAAAGTTGTTTTTTCTCTATCTTTCTTGTCAACTGAAATCTAATTATAGCCTACAAAGCCATCAATCATTGATAGTCTTTTGGATCCTTCAAACTTCTGCAAGATATAATCCATCTAGGGTAGTGGATAGTTATCTTTCAATGAACACCGGTTCAGGTTGCAAAAATCGACAGAAATCCTTATCTCTCCATTTTTTTTCCGTAACGGGACTATATTAGCTACCCAGTTAGAAAATCTCAAAGACATAATTATCTTTTCTTCCCATAATTTCCTGATTTCTTTTTCAATGATTGGGGGCAGCATGGGATTGATGTGTCTTATTTTTTTTGCTACAGGCTTTGTATATGTTTTCAAAGTGATTTTGTGCTCCATTTCTCTCTTATCATAATTTTTCAACTCACTATAATACCATGCAAAAATATTAGAAAATTCCTTCAACAGTTTGATATATTTTGTTCTAGTTTCAAGAGAAACGAATTTCGACACCTTGACTAATATTGGCTGGTCCTCTGTACCAATGTTACATTCTATTGTACTCTATCCATAAACCTTGCTTTGAGGCTTGAGAAAAACATCATTATTATCAAAGAGCCTCTGTAAATGAACTAAACCCTTAGGAATATAGTTAGTTTTCAAATCTATAATGTTTTTCCTGGCCATAGTTTTCTTAAAAGGGCTGGTATTTTGGTTTTCAACAATTTCATGCTCATCATCAATTTGTATTTCTGCAAACTCTTCTACACACTCTCAAAATTTTGGAATCTCCCTTTCATCCTCAAATGCTTTCCAGTGCTTGATGTTATCATGAATCGAAGGTCTGTTTTTTATTTGAACATCATAGGTTTCCTTGACATCTAGAGGAACTTTGAAATTACTGGCAGCAATTTCTAGTGAATAAGCAATTTGATTTTCTTCTCTAGTGACAAAATTTATATTAAATTCTGAAAAGTAACAGTCCCAGAATTCATTCCTATAATTCTTCAATTTGGAATTTTTCACTTGGTAATTGTTTCTCACCTACTTAATCACCAACTCTAAATCACCAAAAGTAATTAGTTGTTCTGCTCCCAAATATTTCATTTCCTTCATACCTAGCACAAGTGATTCATACTCAACAGTGTTGTTAGTGGTAGAAAATTGCAGTTTGTATGATATGGTCACCTTTTGCTGAGTAGGAGAAATGAGGACTACATCGGCTCCTGATCCTTCTCTTAAAGAGGTTCCATCAAAGTAAAATTTCCAGATCTTTCCTCCTTCTGCATGTTGATCATTTGCACCTTGAAAGTGATGTTTTTCACTTATTTCAGGCTGCAAATCATTATCATCAGCAGCAAGGTGCAGAATTGATGACCCCAATTCCTTTTCTTTGGCATATATGGGATGGTTTGATGGATTGTGCTGATCATTAATGATATAGTCCATTTGATTTTCCCTATACAACCTTTTGAATTCCCCTCCAAATACTGAGATGATAACATATGACATGTCCATCTGAAGGGTACCTCCCAATTTCTTACACCAATATCTGGAAAGTAACATCCCAAATCTGGAAGGAATGTTGGCAACCACAATATCCATCACTAAGCTCTTCATAGGTAGCTGGGTAAGGGAAACAACCAAATCCTTAATCACTCCTAGACACTTGAATTTTTTGGAGTCAAAGGTGTAAAGGTCATGGTATTTCCTGGTGATCTCTAATCCCAATTCATCCATCACTTTCTTTGGCATGAGATTGTGGGAAGCTCTAGAATCTAACAAAAAATTGTGGAGAAATTTGTCATGTATGTTAAGTGACAGGTATAAATGCAGTGTGTTATCATCATTTTGGTCTTGGAAATGACATCCTAGATAAATAATGGGTTGCTCATCCTCAAGGTTGACTGAATCAGGAGCGAGAGGAGGTTGTAGCAGACTTTTGAAGGACTCTTTATATGCTGGATTTTTCAATAATTCCAGGAGTGTAACGGGAATTTTAATTTTATTCAATTCATATTTGAAACTGAAACAAATCGGAACAAATTCCTTATTTTCTGCAGTAATTTTGACCATTGGAGAAGAATTTTGAGGTGCAGGAACCACATTTACCTTGGCCTTCTATTTAGCAGCTTGTTTATCTGAATCTGATTTTTGTTGAGGCTGTTGAACAGGAACTTTGGACCTCAAAGGGTAATTTATATTTTGAACTTCTTGTTGTTTTTTATCATTCTGTGCATAAATTTGATTATTCATATCATCATAAAACAAACAAATTATTGATCTATCTTCATATTCCTGCAATGTTAAACATGTTGGCTGTGAAGTTTCTCCCACATGGTTTATTTCTTCATTTCCTTGCTCATTTCCTTATTGTTATTCTTCAGAAAAATTATTCAAAGGAGGTTGAACATTTTGATCATCTGCATTCCTCCTTGGGCGTTGTAGGATTTTTTTAGGCTGAAAAGGCCTCCTGAAGGGAGCCTGATTTCTATTAGCTTCGTTTTGATTGGCTCTAGCATCTGGTTTATTTTTCTACCTCTAATTTTAACATCTTAGAGGCAATTTCCTTGATCAAATTGGAAATTTGATCGATCTTTTCTTCTGCTGAAAGAGACTTAGAAGAAAAAGGCTCTTCTTCTTTCATCTTATTTTTATCTTTTGCAGCCTTTTCTTCCTTTATTTTAATTTATTTGAAGCCATGAGATCAGACTGCACTCCAATTGCAACCTCTTGCATAGTTTTCAGTGTCTATGATTTTTAAGCCTTCAACCATAAGGAAAACTCAGAATATAAAGCATTTGGAAAATTGATCATAGATGTGGTTTCAGTAGGTTTAATTTCTTCAGGAATTTTTCGATAAATATTATTAAACCTCTTAGTAAAATCAGCTAATGACTCGTCTGCTTTCTTCTTCAGAGTTCCAAATTCTGTAAGATAATAAACATAGTCTTTCCTATCACCCAAATTCTTCACAAATATCTCTTCTAATTCATTAATTCCTGTTATTGAATTTGGAGCCAAACTTATAAACCATTTTTGAGCTTCACCATCCAAGCTCTGAACAAAGAGTCTTGACCAGACATCTTCATGTTCAATATTCTGATTGTCAGCATAACTATATAAAGCCACTAAATTTTGTTCAGTAGAAACTCCTTCTCCATCCACAATGTATTTTGGAATATATTTCAATTAATATCCTTGGGGAAGTGGATGCAAGGGTTGAGGGAGAACAAGTGGCACATATCTCACAGCCACTATCTGTTGCATCCTTGTAAGGGCAGGTTGGGCAATATTTTGTTGATGTATATTTGATATAGCTATTTGAGAAATAGGAATTACAATTGGTGAATTCTGATTCTGATTTGGGTCTTGAGCTGATTTTACGGGCTTTCGAAGTGAAAAGAGTGAGTTTTAAAAAATATGAACAGAGGATGTCTTGACTTTTCCTTCAGTAGAAGAATCAGAGTCTAAATTTTTCTCTTGAGGGGATGGAGTTAATTCATTTTTATTTTGTTGAGCAAGGAAATCAGATAAGTTATAAGGACTTCAGGTACAGACTCTTCAAAAGGATGAGAGGAAGATGACCCAATAGTTGAATTTGGAGAAAAAGGAAAATACTCTCGCTGAGGGGTGATAAGAGACTGGTATTCAAGATGAGTCTGAAGGAAATTTAAAATAGTCTTGAAGTTCTCTTCAGTCAAAATATCCCTATAAAGGAAAGGTGCAATAGCCAATACTTGTTCTAATTCCCCTTCAATCAGCACAAGTTCTTCTGACTACGTTTCAACACTTAGAAATTTAGTTTCTTCCTCTTTGGCTAGAATAGTACTTATTTCAGATTTACTAGGTGATGAGTAAGAAAAAATTTCAGTTGAGCCTAGGTTAACAATATCCACTTTATTTTCTAGAGTAGCTTCAACTTGAGATTTTTCAACAGAATATTTTGAAACTAAAACCTCTTTATATTGTAAAGTATATAGAGGTAACTTTTGCTTTGGAACGTACTTTTTGTGTACCTTCTTCACCAACTAAGATGTGGCTTCAACTGATCTCTGTTTTCCTTTAGAATCTTTGAAGATTTTCTCTGGGTCAGCAATTGAAGTTACAGTTGGAGATCTTTGATTCGTCCTTGTAGAAGGAGGTCTTGAAACCCCTCTTCCTTTTTGTGGAGCCTCCAGGTGAAAAAATTTGTAGTCTTCTTCAGGTCAAAAATTCTTGTTCACCATCAAGAACTGATTATCAGAAATTCATAACAATAGACTCGAGAGAATACTTCGTTACAAGGCCTTCGTGTCCTGATAGATGCACCAAAAGATGTTGGCGCTGGAATAAGCTTTTGGAATGGAGCCAGCGCCTGACTAGACACATCTTAAACTCTATGGTAATTTTAATTTTTTGTTTTATGGGATTGGAAGATGGTATAAACTTTGATTCACTGAGGAGATATTTTGGTCAAACCCACAGTTCTAATAAAGAGGGTATTGGAATCTGATGTGGTAGAAGAGTGCAAGTTTGTAGCTTATGAGGAGAGGGAATTGTGAGATATGAGGAAAAAGTAGGTCTGTGAAACAAAAATCTACTACATTTAGTAGAAATTCACAAAATTAGCAATTTGACAATATTCCATTGAGAGAAATCTATTTCTAGTCTGACAAGAGTCTCATTGAAATATCATGAAGAATAACTGTCATGAATGAAACTCTTCTACTATTGCAATATATATTTTCCAGGAATTCTCACTATGTGAGACTAAAAAAAAATGATAAAACACATAGAACGTTCTCACATAGCGGTGGTATCACATGCAACTGAATATTTACTATTGTGAACTACATGCATGTCAAATCCAGTGGAGACCCAGTTGAGAGATAGGTGAAAGAGACAGTTTGACTATCATTTGTGACATTAGTGGGTGCACTCATGAAAGCACACACACATTGGAGATGCCAATGAGGATTGCGCAGTCAAGGAAAGCATGATCTCATTCATTTAGGGATTGTGATCAGCAAGGATTTCGCAGTGGAGGCTAGCCATCAGGAGGCAGTAAACTGGCACATGTATTTGCCAATTTTTGTATGACAGTGTGAGACGATTGTATATTTTACTGAGAGCTCTTGGATTCAATTTTTGTATGAGATTTTTTCATGATCCATGATATATAAATAATATATGATAATGGGGTTATTAGCTTTATTCTTTCCCATTAAAACATTTGTTTTATGTGTGATTGATATTTCTTCATGTCATTGCAATTGGTGATCATGTTTTAAATTTCGCAAAGATTTTTGTAGAAGCGATTCTGTATTTAATAGTGGCATATAATTGTTAGATTAGGAGAATCCAGGAAATTCATAATTGTATCAAAATTTCTACATTGTATTAGAGCATAGAAGATTGCGATTTTGAAGTAGTATTTGAGTTTTGTTGGTGGAAACAATTCAAATTTGCTGCAAGAATTTCTTGGTGCAATAGTTGAGTAAACATCAAAATGGATTTCAATGGCTTGCAGCCAGAGTATGCACTCGAGGGCAGCTCAAACTAAATTTCCTGGAAGGACAGGATGGAGGCATTGCTTGATGATAATGGCTTTAAGGAATTCATCGACAATGATGTTCCTAAGCCCACTTCAACAGATGTTGCATTACTTGATGCATGGCAAAAGAAAGTAGCAAAAGCGAGAAGGATTCTGTTGCAAGGTGTACGAGACCACATTGTCTCAAACCTTCATGGGAAAGCCACTCCATATTCTCTGTGGAAGGATTTGAGGGATCTTTTCCAAAGAAATAGCGACCATAGGAAATTGGCGCTGAAGGATAAACTTAGAAATATCAAGATGGAAAAGGGAAACAATATTCCAAATTATCTAACAAAGCTTGTCCAATGTCGAGATGAACTGGGGAGTGTGGGAATCACTATTGATGATGATGATTTGGTGAGCTTGGCTATCTTGGGAATTCCTAATAGTTGGCACCGTTATGAAGACTCTGTCAACAGACGGGAAAAACTATCGGATTAGGAACAACTGTGGTCAGATCTAGTGTAGGAGGAGTTCAGGTGGAACACCAGAGATGGCTCTTCATCAAATCATGATGATGAAGAGGATTGTGCTTTGGCTGCTAAAGCAAGGAAAGGGAAGGGGAATAAATTCCATTCAAAATTCAAGTCTAAAGGCAAGAAGCTGGATTTTTCCAAGGTGAATTATTTTCACTGTGATGAACATGGGCATCGCGCCACTAATTTCCCACAGAAGAAGAAGAATAAGAAGACTGGTAGAGCTGCCGCTATTGAGGCCCTTGCCTTGCAATTTGAACTTGATTTCTCTTTGATCGCATGCTTGGTATCAAGCGCATTGGGATTAGTGTGGTATCTTGATAATGGTGCTTCCTTCCACATGACAGGAGATAATGAGATTTTCAGTGACTTGGAGGAGAAAGATCTTCAAATGCATATAGAGACGGGTGATGATGGACGATACAGTGAGACCGGAATTGGTACCATTACCTTTGAGAGGGATTCAGGTAAACCATTTCAATTGAAAGATGTTATGCAAGTTCCAGGTCTGAAGAAAAACTTGGTCTCAATCACGATGTTGGAGGACATAGGCTATGACATTGTTTTAAGTGATGGAAAAGCTTTCCTACTAAATAAAACAACGAGTCAAGCCAAGAGGATAGGGATTCAAGTTAAGAATCTCTACAAGATGGAGGTAGACGATTTTTCTGCCATGATTGGCAAGGTAGAAAAAGTGGTGAGCCGAGATGAGGGTGAATTATGGCATAGGAGATTGGGCCATCTTTATCATGGAGCCTTGAAAGTCATGTAGCAAATATCTACAGGAATTCCAATGGGAACACTTGCTCAGTTAGGTCAGTGCAAGGGTTTCACCATGGGGAAGTATGTAAAGTCCACAGTTCATGAAAAGGATAACCATGCTTCGGTGATCCTAGAGAGAGCTCACACAGATGTGTGTGGACCATTCTCAGTTGCTTCAACAGCAAAACACAGGTATTATGTTATTGTTTTTTATTAATCTTCTTGTAAATTATGGATCTTCTTCATGCAGAAGAAGGATCAAACATTCTCAAAGTTCTTTGAATTTAAGGCATTGGTGGAGAAAGAGTCGAGGAAGCAAGTGAAGGCTCTGAGGAGTGATAATGGTGGAGAATACATCTCTAAGGAATTCAAAGAGAGCTCATAGCACCTCATAAACCACAGCAAAATGGGGTCGCAGAGATGAAGAAAATAATGATCATGGGTGCAGCACGAGCAATGTTGCATGATCAGGGCCTACAAATGAATTTATGGGTGGAAGCATGCAACATTGCGGTTTATGTGAAAAACAGTTGTCCTCATAGAGTACTTGAAATGAGTACACCTGAAGAAGCTTTCATTGGTAAGAAACCGGATGTTTCTCACTTTAAGATTTTTGGCTCATCTGTTTATGTGCATGTGACCAAGAACGCGAGGAAGAAGCTGGAGCTGACTACTGAAGTTGTGATATTTGTGGGGTACACAAAAACAACCCATAATTATCGTGTGTATTTTCCTAATAGTAAGATGACTTTTATGTGACGGGATATAAAATTCGATGAGGGGAAAGCCATGTGGTTGTCGCTTGAGAGGGAGCTAGACTTGCATGCGAAGGAGGAACTGATGGTTCCCAAAGATGAGTCCCTAGATGTGGATCAGCCACAGGAGCAGGTTCATAAAGTGAAGGATTCCACTCACGCAGAGCCAAACATCAGAACTGGCAGAAGGTGTACCACAGAAGCTAATAGGCTGAGACTTGATGCTGCATAGAATGTATGAGCCCCTACTTCATAGTGCGTACAAAGACAGTCTCCTGACCGATTTACCAGATACATGGCTCTCATGAGAAAATTTATTGTGACTGAGCCATATTCCTTTCAGGAAGCAGTGCAGGAGCCCACATGGGTAGATGCAATGGTGGAGGAGTATGGCTCGATTGTCAGAAACAGTGCTTGGGAAATTGTTCCAAGGCTGTTGATAAATCAGTGGTAGGTTCAAGATGGATCTACAAGGTAAAGCAAGTTACTGATGGGAGTGTTGAGAAATAAAAGGCCAGATTTGTGGCCCGGGGCTTCTCACAGATTGAGAGGATTTATTATGAAGAAACCTTTGCACCTATCACACAATATTCTTCCATAAGGACCATCCTTGCTCTCTCAGCGCAGATGGGTTGGTACATTCATTAGATGGATGTGAAGACTATGTTTCTCAATGGGATCATTTAGGAAGAAGTGTACATTGAGAATCCTGAAGGATTTGATATCTTCAATAGTGAGTCGCATGTCTGCAGACTCAAAAGATCATTGTATGGGTTGAAGCAAGCACCCCGTGCTTGGTACACTCAGATCAAAAACTATTTCACTGGACTTGACTTCACCAAGAGTGATGTGGATGCAAACCTGTACCAAATTGTGGTGGAGGGTAAGCTTTTAATCATTGTTCTTTATGTTGATTATTTTTATACTGACTAATGATGAGTATATGATACACTCATGCAAGGAGGATCTCGCAAAGGTGTTCGATATGAAGGATAAGGGCCTCCTTCATTACTTCCTTGGATTGGAAATATGGTAGCAAGATGGTGAACTTTTTGTGTCTCAAGGAAATTATGGAATGGAGATAGTGGGTAAGTTTCACATGGAGGGCTACAAACACATGGATACTCCTCTTCCATGAAACTGGAGGAAAGAGGATGCTACATTTGGAGAGGTAGTGGATTCCACTGTCTATCGACAGTTAGTGGGTTCGCTAATGTATTTAGTGAATACAGGACTGGACATATGATATGTGGTGAACCAGCTTCTTCAAGAAATGGTTAAGCCTATCAAGCTCTTTTGGAAGGCGAGAAAGCATGTCCTGAGATACCTAAGGGGCACATCTGAGTATGGCTTGTGGTATAGACAAACGAATGAGGTGAAGTTGCACTGCTTCATAGATGCAGATTTGGTGGGCATCCCAACGGACAGAAAGAGCACATCAGGGGGGGGGGGGTTCAGTATCAAATCTACAGTTGTTTCTTGGTACAGCAGGAAATAGAGATTTGTGGAACTTTGTTTAGTGGAAGCGGAATACATGGCAGTAAGCCAAGCTACATGGAGGCTATCTAGATGAGAAAGATCCTGGTTGGTTTGTTTAGTTATCATTTAGATCCTACAGTGATTCATTGTGATAACCAGAGTTTCATTAAACTCTCGATTAATCCTGTGTTTCATGATAGATCTAAGTATATAGATATTGGTATCATCATATCAGATATTGTGTGCAGCAGAAGATCATATTTCTTCAGTACATTCCTACGGAATATGAGGATGTGGATATTCTAATGAAGTTGCTCACTAGGAGAAATTCGAATACCATAGAGACGGAACTGGGGTGAAGGATAATCCCTTTCTTGTTGAGAGGGAGTGTTGAGATTCAACAAGATGATGATCCTAGTGAAATTAAGCACCTACACTAGGATGGAGCCTCGGGCTATTTTTAGGTGTAAGTCTAGTGTTAGAACATATGAGAAAATTCTATTTATAGCGGAAGTCCATTTATAGATGGTGAGAAAATGCTATTTATAGATGATGTTATATTTTTAGATGTATGTGAGAAGTCTATTTATAGATTGTAATATTCCCAATTAGCCCAAGATAATGGTAATATTAATTTTTGTTTCATTTTTCTGTTGTATGAATAAATGTCTAAAGGAGGACAATAAAAACTCCTAAAATAGCAAATAAATGTGAACAAGGCTAAATATGGGTTAACTAAATGAGCACCCTTAGGTGTGAAAGGGGGAAAATGCTTTGACTGGGTCAACCATGTCCAAATCAACAGCATTGTCTTGGAGGAGTGGCCATCAATGAGGCACAGTGCAGTTTTAGTTGGAGGTGGATCATGTGAAAAGAGTTATTTCATTAGGATGGTTTAGGGTTTTACAAGCTCTCAAACTTATAAAAGGAAGAGGAGGAAAACATGAGAAGGTTGTTGATGATTATGTTATTTCTCAATATTTTTTCTGTTTAGACATTTCTTATTCTCTTGGCTGTTTAGCATAGAATAGTGTTGTTTAGCACTGGGTGTTCCTGATCAAGAATCCCACCTCTTTCCTTGAGTAGCTCTTGGAAGAGTTTGCATTTCTTGTCCACTATCAAGAATTTGGCCAAGCTCTTCTTCTAACTACAACACAGATCCTGTTGAGGGTTTTTTTGTCTTTGTAAGTTGCATCAAGTGGAGGCTAGATATACTCAGATCTATGCCAATCTAGTGCCTCTTTTCAGTGGGGAAGGCTTCTATCCCATTGGCAAGGAAGTATTGGATGATTGGAGCTGCATTTTTAGATCATGGCTTGAGGCCAAACATGTTCTAGAGCCTACAACGCATTCTTTCTTCTAGAACTGCATTATTTGTAAGGGTATTGTTGCAGGGTCTTTTGGCACACTTTTTGGAGGAGTGGTTTTCATGTGTTGGGGATCTGCCCTTCACATTTGAGATCCCATTAGAGGGGATCATTATGTTGCATATATCATATCAGATCTGAATGTTCATGTATTTTTGAATATTTCTGCAGACCTATAGTATTTTTGCAGCATTAGATCTCAGATCTACTCTCTGTACTTCATCTTTTGCTAAAAACCCCAAGGGGCATTTGAAGAGGAGCCTATCTAGTGTACAGATCTGATATAGATCTAACTTTTTGTACACATATTCAGAGTTGCATTAAACTCTCGATTAATCTTGTGTTTCATGATATATCTAAGCATATAGATTTCTGGTATCATCATATCAGATATTGTGTGCAATGGAAGATCATGTTGCTTCAGTACATTCCGATGGAAGATCAAGATGCAGATATTCTGATGAAGTTGCTCACCAGGAGCAAATTCAAATACCATAGAGACAGGATTAGGGTGAAGGATAACCCCTTTCATGTTGAGAGGGAGTGTTGAGATTCAACAAGATGATGATCCTAGTGAAAATTAAGCACCTACACTAGGATGGAGCCTCGGGCTATTTTTAGGTGTAAGTATATTTTTAGAACAAATGAGAAAATTCTAGTTATAGAGGAAGTCTATTTATAGATGGTGAGAAAATTCTATTTATATATGATGGTCTATTTTTAGATGTATGTGCGTAATCTATTTATAGATTTCATGTCTATTTATAGCTGCATGTCGACTATTATTATCCCTTAATAATTGTTGGACAATAAATATTAATCTATTCTCATGGAGCACTTGAAATTAGTTAACTGAAGTGGAAAACCAGTTATCTAATAGAATTTTGAGTTCAAAGGTTGGTTGGTGAGACATGCAAGTGGACTTAGTTGTAACTGAGTGATTCGAAGTTGTAACAGAGTTGGATGTGTATATATGTGAGTTGTAAAGTAGTTTAACTTAGTTAACTGAGTTAAACTCAGTTGTGCTATTTGTAAATAAACATAAACTAGTGAGAGATCAATGAATTAATTATTTGATTAATTCAAAAGCAGTGGTCTCACATGCAACTGAATATTTACTAATTTTAACTACATGCATGTTAGATCTAGTGGAGACCCAGTTGAGAGATAGGTCACGAAGAGTTTGACCATCAGTTGTGACATTAGTGGGTGCACTCATGCAACCACACACACATTGGAGATTCCAATGAGGATTTCACAGTCAAGGCAAGTAGGATCTCATTCATTCAGGGATTGTGATCAACAGGGATTATGCAGTGGAGGTAGTAAATTGGCACATGTATTTTCCAATATTTGTATGACAGTGTGAGACGATTATATATTGTACTGAGAGCTCTTGGATTATAGTTTTGTATGAGATTGTTTTATGATCCATGATATATACCTAATATATGATAGTGGGTTTTTTAGCTTCATTCTTTCACGGTAAAAACATTTGTGTTATGTGTGATTGATATTTCTTGATGTGTTTGTAATCGGTAGTCGTGTTTTAAATTCCATAAAGATATTTGTAGAAGAGATTTTGTATTTAAAAGTGGCATATAATCGTTAGATCAGGAGAATGTAGGCAATACATAATTGTATTAAAATTTCTACATCCATCACATGTTGATATTTCAAAATAATTTCTACTTTCGTAGAAAAGGTAGCAATAACTGGAAAACATGGAAAATTTACCCAAAACATTTTCTCCAAGTCATCCCTGTTTTTCATTCATCAAAGGTCCAGAATAGAAGAAAATATTCTTATGGCTTCTACTTTAGTTACTCTTTTATCATACCTCTTTTTCTTTTCTTGGATATTTGTTGGAGAGGTAAATCCCCTCTGCAGACAGAGGTGATCCCTACTAGCCCAAATCGGGTCTAGCAACAATCAATCACGAAGTGACGCAGGTCTCTAGTTACAAAACGACAAAAACATAACAAATTTCCTACCTCAGGTCCTACGCAATGGTCATTGGAGAAAGGATGACGCTTCTTATCCTTTGCTTTGGCAGATCATAATCCTTTCGCTTAACACGTCCGAACACCTGCACACATGCGAAGAAACACAACGATACACAGCATAGAGTCTAAATCTTGTAACCATACATCAGTCAGAGAGGATGTAATTCATTTCATCAAAGAAAAAGACACATGAATGAAACCATAATCAAAGTCGCTTATCATTAAAATAACAAAGGAAAGATAAAACCCAAAGCTCTAACGCTGGATCTTCCTTCAACGGGGCTGATAGTAGAGCACATCTCAACGAACCTCGTCGGAAATGGGACAAAGCTCTCTCTCTTTGGCTTGGCTCTCAAAGGTTGTTTGGCGATAGTCTCCTTGCTATAATTTTAGCTCTTCTGCTCTCTAGTGCTACTAGCTTGCTAAGGGAAAAAGGCAAGCTTCTATAGATGGTGGAAGGGGAGTTGGGATCCCTACAATTGTGGGATTGGCCCTATCCTTAAGGAAGCTTCCATGATAGGTGGAAAACCACCTCCCATACATGGAGATCTGGAGCCAAACCTCCCAACTCATTTTATAGACTCGTTCAAGAGTTTGTTGGAATCAAACTTCCGCCATTTATTTTTAAAAAACAATCCTTATTAAGCTTGGTGCGAGTGATACACTAGGACAGAGCACCATTTGGCATGCCCTCTATGGTGGATTTTCCCAATTGGCGTGAGGGCTAAACTGGCTAGTCGCACCAAGGCCAAAATATCAGTTTTTAGGGTTTTTAAGAGGAAACTTTCTTCAGAAGAATGATTTTCCTTGTCAAGGCGGATGCCATGAAAGTGGTTTCAGGTTATGTCACTGCTAACAGGTCACAGGAAAGGCCCTCCAATGTGCGGGATGGTGGATTGCAGGGACGGTGACAAATTACTGTGTAACAGATGCCCCCTAAAGCATGAGGCCCGAGAGAGAGAGAGAGGGGTGAAATGCTTTATGAGAACGTGCCCAAATGAAAACACTGCCGTCGAAAAACCTGCGTAGGCAAATACAACTGATATCTCGAATACATGATATGTGGTATGGGGCAGCCGTCCATAATAGAGTATACAATAATCGGGATCCAAGGTATGGACGCAGCCATCTAGTAAGGATCAACAAGTATTCTTAGGTATGGTCGCAACCATCCAATCAATGAGTCATGTAACCAATCATCATAATCCACAAAATCTATAGCTTGGATTCCATCAGAAAAAACCCAGGGTCTCGCGCTCCATCTCGACTCGAATAAAGTACAAGTCCTAGCATGTGAATAAGTGAGCTAAAGTAAAACATGCTAGAACATCGTCTAATTACCAGCCAATGATGAAATTCGTTAACAGACGTGAGAGGAACCACCAATAATGACGATGGCCCTCAAGGTACTATAGGTACAATCCATGGAATGTGAACAGTGAGCTGGCATCGAACACCTGCAGAATCATTCGATCAAAGGCCAATGATGAAAACCTTGCATCGAATGCGAAGAACCTGCCATTGAGGCATGCAGGCTCCAAGATACCTGAAGGGAGTCTCTAGATCAACTTCCTGGATAATGAGCTGAAGTCGACAGGAAGTGACCTTGATCAAAGGTGGGCCATAATGTTTCCCACATCATCGACGGGAGACAAAGGAACATATTTTTTGTGAATCAGGAACATATGAGAATCAGAGGGAGGTTGTGTACTGCAGAGGCCAACTTCTCTTGAACATATTGGCAGCATGATACTGGATTTGGCAGTATTTGACATCAAATGTTCTGAGGTCATGATGACGACGCAAAGAGCATATGAGCGGTCAAAAGGAATTATCCAAACCCATGGAGGCAAGCAAGAAATGAGATGAGATGTCCCCAACCCGACATGAATGTAGACAAGTGCCATGTTCAAGAGTGACATACTGCCAACACAACAATGATACTGGTTCCATTTTTCCACACCATTTCTGGCGAGTACCCCAATTATTTTTGAAAACAAGCTTGAAGGGGATATCATATGCTTGCGATATAATTTTGTTTGCGGACAAATCCAACCTAGTACATTTAACAAGCCCTAGGAAGGAGGAACTCGAGTATCGTCATTATGATGGAATGTGATGTCATCAGGTTTTAATGAGTCTAACAAAGGAAGAACTCGCCATCTTTTCATGTTTAGAGAGTTTGAAAAGACAGTGGAAAAGTAAACTCCAACAGTCCCTTTTCGTAAATAGTTTCTCAGATCCGAAAGGTAGAAAACTGTGTCTGAGAAAACCTCCTAGTCGTGATAGGCTAGGGTATTCCTTTTTCGTAAATAATCTATCCCAGCCCGAAAAAGGGGTAAACATATACTGGGTAGATGTAGTTTCGTAGCCAATTTAACGAGATCAAAACGACAAGAAACTCGACAATCTTTTCATGTTTAGAGAGTCAGAAAAGAGTTGAAAGACGACTCTAGTAGTGATTTTTTCGTGTTTTTACCGAGTCCTAAAAAATAAAATACAACTCGTATCGTCGTCCTAGTTGCGTGAAAACCTGTTGCTGCATAAGAAAGCAAGCATAAAACCCATTTTTGGAGAAAATATAATAAAATATTTGAAAAATAAGCTTCAAAACCTAATTTGATCCTGAAAAGTTATAAATATGACAAAAATAGTAAAAACATATTTACTTTTACTTTTTACCTCTTGTGGAGAGCAACAGTGAGTTTTTCCTGTGTGAACTTGCGGCGACGATTGTGGAAGATCCAGTGCATCATTTGAGATCTCGTCTTTCCAGGGAAGAGGCGCTTCCCTTAGCTATGTTTTAATCCATTTTTTATAGAATTCCATTGTGATTTAGGATCCTTGTGGGGATATTTGCAAATTTAGGGATCGCCCAATTGACGTGGGTATGGGGCACGGACCCACGCCAATTGGGTTCTTTTTGCAAAGGGGTCACGCCAGTTGGCATGACTGTCAGCAAAATATTCATGCCAACCATGCAACCTAAATTTCTGCTAAGTTTTTACAAAAAATGAACCAATCAATTGGATTTTTGAATGCTCAAGGGATCTAATGAAGTGTTTGTGACCATTTTTGTGCAGGTACAAAGCCACAATGGTGATCAAATGGAAATAAAGGGAGCATAGTGAAGAATATGAAATGGAAATGGGGAACGAGCAATGCATGAACGCTCTCCGAGATTGCGGCTTAAAAAAGTTCTTCTTGACACCATGTCTCAGGGCACAACCTGAAATGCTGCAATACTTAATCAGTATCTCGGACGAGAATGAAGAGAATTTTAGGCTTTGAGACTAAGTGTTGGAGCTCGAAGCATCCGATGTTTACTTCATAACTGGATTGTCTCACAGAGGTCCAGTCCCGATCTTGACAGGTACTAGGCCATATGGTGAAAACATGTCAATGGTAATGGAAAGAGTGTGCCCAGGGGCACGAACCAGATCAAGTAGTGGGAATGTTGACATCCACACGGTTCCCGATCTAGCACTTAGGGTGGTGCTCCATACCATTACGCGGGCTGTAGGATTGCAGGCACCGCATGAAGCTACTAAAACATAGCTCCTCCTAACATCAGAATGCATGATCCCGACACTATTTGATTGGGCTACTGTCGTAACCATGAATATCAAACGGCAGTTGATGAAGTGTAAGAAGACAAAATTGAAGTAGTTTGGGTATGGATCCATATTGGTATCGTACATCCTCGAACGACTACCAATATTCCAAGGCCAGGGGTGATATTCGTCGATCCATTGTTGAGAGAGCCACGGATGGCTCGATGGGCAGCACTGATGCCCAGAGCAGGAGGGGGCCAGCAAATGTCATGGAGGCCTGAGTTCTTCATATGGCTTCGGCAACAGTTGATCGTCGTAGAAGACTGGCCCTATGCTAGTACTGACTTCATGAGAGACCCAGATCTTCCACTCTCAGAGGGAGAAGACTAGAATGAGGAGCTAGGTAAGACTATTTTTTATTTTGTGTATTTTATTATTTTTTGGTATACCTACATGTTATAACAAACAATCCTATGTGTATGCAGATGTTGGCCCAGAGAGGCCCGTCGGGATGTTGTCGATCGCACGGAGGACCCCTATCGCCTATGACCCTCAAGGCAAGGGTGGCGAGGGGAGTGAGCTAGTCCAGAACGTGGAGGGAATCGCCCGTGGGATCCCAGATTACGCTCGCCTAGCCGATGTCCCTTTGGCTTATCAGAGGCACACCATGGGGGTGCCTAGTTGCCTTCATCGTTTACTGAGGCGATTGGTGTGGGCAGTGACATGCTACCATGAGCACCATGCTGATTAGTCACCTAGGCTTTTAATTTTCACATTTTTGAGAGACATGTTGTCTCCGGATATTATTAAAACATACATGTATATTTTTTGGATTTTATGTGATGCACACAAACTGCAAACATTTCGACACACACACACACAGATATATATATATATATATATATATATATATATATATATAT
Source organism: Pinus albicaulis (assembly GCA_034641835.2). NCBI lineage: Eukaryota > Viridiplantae > Streptophyta > Pinopsida > Pinales > Pinaceae > Pinus > Pinus albicaulis. The sequence goes on along the minus strand of CM076578.1, from coordinate 1,181,159,035 downwards.
ATATATATATATATATATATATATATATATATATATATATATATATATATATATATATATATTTCTGGATGGATATTTTTTCATATGATGATGTTTTTTAAATATGTTACGCAAATGTCTAATACAATGTTATATAATGCATTAGTTACATGATATTCATAACAAACGACCCAATGTAATAGTAGAAAGTTCACAAAATGCAATACCACACAAATCACATTTTATTTTTTATGCAAGCTTAAAAGCACACATGCAAACTATGCTTGTAAATGAGTTTTATTTTTTATGCAAGCTTAAAACACAAATGCAAACTATGCTTGAAATGATAAGGAAAAACGGGCATGCCCCCAGCATGGTGTCTCAATTCGAGGTACATGCCCCCCAAGCGTCAGTCCATAGGAAATGGAGTGAAGGTTCAAAACACAAGATATTTGATCTAAATCTAACAAAAATTGAATTGAATGGGCTTGTGTTTCATTATTTTAATGAGGTTGAAACACTTAAAAGAACTTTCCTCATAGCAACTTGTTTAATTTTTTTAGGAGCTTGACATAGGAAGAGGAACTATGCTTCGATGAGCTCAAAGGAGGAGGCTCAGGAGGGGGATAACCAGATACATCACGCTCGAGACAATCAGACGTTGCCCCCAGGCCGGGCATGAATGAGGAACGATGATTTCCATCGCTCCACAGTAGGTCTTCAAGAGACACCGTCTCAACGATAGCAATATCTTGAGCGATCTTGTTAACAAAGGAGGTAGTGAACCAGTAAGTTAGAAGCTGATCAGGAATATCAAACTTGATCAGTCGACGATGACATTGCCACTCATGAATATGATCGGATATGTGAGTGGCCTTATCCTACTTAAAAGATGTCAAGAGATGTGTTCCGGCTTCATAACGAACCGGTAACTGGAAATGTGTCAGAAAAGCCATATCTAAAGTATTAAAGTCTTGAAAGATGTTGCGGGGTAGTTCTATGTACCACTTAGCGGCAGCGCCGGTAAGAGTGTGCTGGAAAAGACGTAGAAGAATCGAGTCATCAACCCAAGAGTTCGAAGAGCACCACAAATGGTAGGTCATGACATGTGCTTGGGGGTCTTCTCCAGCTTTACCCTCAAATTTAGGATAGTCACCAGGCACCTTGGTTGGAACCGGAGGCCAATATGGATTGTGGAGAATCGGATCATTGGTCAATTTAGATACATCCGGAAATTCCAACGTGGCAAGGAAAGGTAATTGAGGATTAAAAGGCATACCAGGCCCCTGATAAGGACCTGTACCTGTACTCCACCCTGGTTGAGCATAATTTTCCCCCCATTGGTTCTATCCTGGAGGATTCTAACCATAGGGGGTATAAGCCGTATAATTATATTGATATGGTTGCTGATAACCAGTGTATGGGGGTTGATAACTAGGGTACTGACCTTGATTATGTGTAGGCCCCGTTTGAGAAGTGTAGGGATTTGACTGCTGAGTATAGGTATAGCCTAGTTTTTGAAGGTAATAACCAGAACCTTGGGTAGGTTTCAAACCGGTCGAGACTGACCTTGCAGGTAATAACTGCCTTGGGGTCGAGCGGGCTGCTGGTAAGTGGGGCCCTGCTGAGCTTGATAATTTGGGCGCACAGACGGATTTGGCTGTGGCATAGAATAAATTGACTGTTGAGCAGGGTTAACTGGATGTGCAGGCTGTCTTGGTTGAACAGGTTGACCTGTCTGGGCAGGCTGCCCTGGTTGAACAGTTGGCCCGGCTAAATAGGTTTTCTTGGTTGAACAGGTTGACCTGGCTGGTGAAGGACACCAAGTTGCCCCGTCTGAGCCGGTTGGCCTGATAGAAGGAGAGGGCTAGGTTGTGCATGATAACCAGGTTAACCTGTAACAGGACCATAATATGGCCCTGGCTGTGAAAAATTCGGACCGATGGGAAACTGAGGTTGCTAAGGTTGCACCATAGGTTGAGAACGGTGGATTTGCCCCCCAAAACTGTACAACGGTCTAGTTTGATTCCCCGGTTGGCCTATGGGTCCTTGAGGTTGCCCTAGTTGGACCACAGGGTGAGGCTGTACAGGTTGACCTTGAGGATTGTAGGACTGCCCTTGCAGACCGTACAACAACCCTTGCTGGCCCAAAGGTTGTCCCTGTAAGGGTTGTTCTTGCGGGTCATACAGATAACCAGGTTGGCTCGAAGGTTGGCCCTGGGAGGGTTGTCCTTGCTGGTTGGAAGGTTGCCCAGCCTGGGCAGATAGAAAACTGTGAACATACTGATAAGCCTCTGGAGCAGGAAAACGAAGAGGGTTACCCTGCTCATCATACTGATATGGAAATACATAGATAGGGGTACCATCTGGTCCATAATGGGAAAAATAAGGACGATTGGGATCTTGGGAGGACTGACCAACCTCAGAGTTTGACGACTGTAAATACAACCGATACTCCTCAGGAGAGATATTCTCCAGAATAGCAGACGCTATGTAAATGTCTTCATGCAGTGACGAGGTCCTGGTGGACTGAGTACTGACAGCGGGCGTAGACGCAGCTACACAAACAGTAGGCCTGACAGGTACTGATGTGACATGAGGAGATGACATGAGAGGTGTCGATGGCGACATCCCTAACGAAGGAATAACCGACCTCGTGGACGAAGTCGATATTCCCATAGAGGCCACAATGGCCATGACCTAACTTAAGGACCTATATCCCACTGGAAGTGAAGGACCAGGTAAAGACATGATAGAAGACTCAGGGTTGTTTTCTCGAAAAAGCTGGTAATCTTCACCAGATGTAGGAATTTCCTCACTAGGAGAAGGACTGGGTGAGTCCATATCTAACCCTGCCGCTAGATCTTCTAAAAGACGGTAAGGACTAGGAGGTATAATTGTAGCCAAGAAAGGTGATCCTGATGTAAGAGGAGGGAAATATTCCCCTACTCCAAATCCAAACCAAGCATTGGATAAGGGCCAATTGAATTCGACTGGTCCACCAAAGGAAAGCTCAGATATGACCGGTCCCCCGTCGGGAAACTCAGATACAATAGGTTGCTGAGGTTCAGCAGAGGACTGAGATACTTCTGATAAATCGTCTGTGTAAGGACTACCAGTATACAAAACTAAGGGTTCAGCCACTGTGACAGTAACAAAAAAGAGGAAGAGATCAAAACAAAGACACACGGGAAAAAACCAAGGAAAACAATCAAACAGTCGAAAAACAATCTCTAAAAGGGCGTGTGACCGTAGGTGATTAATTTTACCACATTGAAACTTGGAAATTTCACTGTTTCATGTTTTAAGAGTCTAGAAACGAGTAAAATATGACTCTATCTCTTTCAGTTTGGAAACAAGTGTGAAAGGACAAGCGCTTGATGATCTTTTCAAATTTAATGAGTCAGAAAAGATCGAAATGACTACTCTGGTAATTTAGGCAGATGGGTGTACCAAATATCCGTGAACTGCCATATACACCTTGGTTAAAAAATGAAAGAGAAATCAACCAAGGACTTGACGTACGTTCAGGTAATCTCCCCGAATGATGTGTCTGGTGTATCACGGGTATAAGGCGGCAGACTCGGCTTCCTACGGATAAAGGATAGCAACCTAGTGGGGTCTCCCTTTATATACATGACGGTATGGGGAGCACAAGTCCGTACTAGCGTTGTCTAAAGCCAAGAGGTGAACGACAGCTACTAGGTTTAACAACGTCGGAACACGTCACAAGCCTAGACCTCTAGATATTTCGTTAATGTTTCAATGTTGCCTTAAGGTAAATTGAATAAATTTTAGAGTTGATCTTCAATTATGTTTCAATTTCAGGCCCTACTGAATGTTATGTCTCAAAAATCCTCTAAATGCACACTACATGCCACAATACATCACTTTGTTCGATGAAGAGCCAACTATGGAAGGTTGAGAGATTTTCAAACAATAACAAAATGATCAGAAAACATCCACTACTGTCTCTAATGCACGCTAACGAAACTAAAAAATTTTCTTTTAGAGTTATATAAAACTAATAATGCAGAAAATCTTTTCAATCTACACTAACTAATCAAAAGAAAAGAGATTTGTTTTTTGTATTTTTCAATGTTTTAGAGCGAAATGCACCAAACGAAATGAAAAACTAATAAAGAGACCAATTTGAGAAATGATAGCGAAAGAGTAGAAAAAATAAATTTCACTCAATGCACAACACACAATCAGAAATCAAACTGATGGAGAAATCCCTCAAATCGAAGAGGAATCTCAAAAAGACTCATACAAACCGTGTGATCTAGGCTCGAAATGAGACAAAGCGAAACTTGAATGAAAAAGAGAGAAATCACTCAAATAACACAATGATACAATGAAAACAAACCAAAGGAATGCAAGGAAGTGAAAATGAAGTTGACTGAACAAGTGAGAACCAAAAACTCCCACGGGAGGCTCAGCACACAATAACACCTAGATGCCCTAGGGCTAGAATGTAAAACTGATGGTAGAGGGCAAAAACCTGGAGGATAGGAGTGAAACACAGTCAACAAGGACTTCAAGGCACTCAGACAGTCTGAAAAATAACACCAAGACCAAAAATCAGACTCAAATGGCTCAAAAACAAGTAAACTCTAACACCAAACAGGGTTGGCGCGACTGTTTGGCTGTATCTTGCGCAAAAATAGGGTTGGCACAAGGGCCTAACTAGCATCAAGCGCCTGTTGGTGTGACTGTCATGCTATAAAGTGCGCCAATCGAGTTTACTAAGGACAGGAATGAAAAAGAGCAAACATAGAGTAGATCAGGTATGGTGGGGGCTGAACAGAGGTTTTACACCAGAAGGAGACAAACCAAAAGAGAAAATCAAGCAGACACAAGCCAAAAACAACCAAAAGAGACAAGACAAACTCCAATTAACTCCCCAGTGGAGTCGCCAGTTTGTTGGAGAGGTAAATCCCCTCTGCAGACAGAGGCGATCCCTACTAGCCCAGATCGGGTCTAGCAACAATCAGTCACGTAGTGACACAAGTTTCTAGTTACAAAACGACAAAAACATAACGAATTTCCTACCTCAGGTCCTACGCAATGGTCGTTGGAGAAAGGATGACACTTCCCGTCCTTGACTTTGGAAGATCACGATCCTTCCGCTTAATACATCTAAACACCTGCACACATGCGAAGAAACACAACGATACACAACATAGAGTCTAAATCTTGTAACCATACATCAGTCAGAGAGGATGTAATTCATTGCATCAAAGAAAAAGACACATGAATGAAACCATAATCAAAGTCACTTATCATTAAAATAAAAAAGGAAAGATACAACCCAAATCTCTGATGTTGGATCTTCCTTCGATGGGGCTGACAGCACGTCTCAACGAACCTTTTCGGAAATGGTACAAAGCTCTCTCTCTTCGGCTTGGCTCTCGAAGGCTATCTGGCGATAGTCTCCTTGCTATAAGTTCAGCTCTTATGTTCTCTAGTGCTAGTAGCTTGATAAGGGAAAAAGGCAAGCTTATATAGATGGTGGAAGGGGAGTTGGGATCCCTACAATTGTGGGATTGGCCCTATCCTTAAGGAAGCTTCCATGATAGGTGGAAAACCACCTCCCATACATGGAGATCCGGAGCCAAACCTCCCAACTTATTCTAGAGACTCATTCACGAGTTTGTTGGAATCAAACTTCTGCTCGGTTTATTTTTAAAAAACAATCCTTATTAAGCTTGGCGTGAGTGAGACACTGGGATAGAGTGCCAGTTGGTGCGCCCTCTATGCTGGATTTTCCCCATTGGTGTGAGGGTTGAACTGGCTAGTCGCGCCAAGGCCAAAAGATCAGTTTTTAGGGTTTTTTAGAGGAAACTTTCTTTTAGAGGAATGATTTTCCTTGTCAAGGGGGATGCCATGAAAGTGGTTTCAGGCTATGTCACTGTTCACAGGTCACGGGAAAGGCCCTCCAATGTGCGGGACAGGAGATTGCAGGGACGATGACGAATTACTGTGTAACATTTGATTGAGCTTTCTTCTTCCTTTCAATTTTGTCTTATGGGCTTTCTTCAATGTTGATAATTTCATCCCTCAGTTTATGATTGGAAATCAGCTTGTTGTTTAGCCTGAGTTTGTTTCTTGGTCTAGTATGAGGTCTTTTGACATAGGGATTAGGGATGAATTTGGACCTCTCTCCTCCATGTATAAATTTACTAGACTCTACCTCCTCATCTTCTGACTCTGTGTACTCAGGATCACTACTGTCTTCAAATGAGGAATAGGAATGTATCTCATTTTTCTTCCTCTTCTTGATCGAAGAACAAATGGAGGATAATGATTTAGCCAAGGTAGGCTCTAACATTTTTTGTTTTCCTTTCTTGAGAGAAAGAAAAACTTGTGAGAGGGTGGACTCACTGAGAGATGTGACACTGTTTGGCTGCACTTGGTGAGATGACTCAGGAATCTCACTTGAAATTTTCATAGTAGGGTTAACTTCCAATAGTGAGAAAAGAGGCTTAGGTGCAACAAGACCAGGGTTGACTTCCATTGATTCTTCTGCCATGAAACATTTTTTCTTAGGCGGGCTTCTAGATGATGACATAATTTGTTCTTTATTCTTTGACATAGGCTTCTTAGGAGAAGATGGTGAACTATGTGAAACAGGGGCAGCACTGGTTTGCTCATGGATGTATTTCTTCTTGGCCTCCCTACCTTTCTCTTGGAATTAATAATGCCAAACCCTTCCTTTCTTAAGAACCTATCCCAATTAATCTTCTTCTTTCTGAGATAATAGAAAACTAAAATTTTGATCAGCCCTCTGCGATACAAATTATGCAAGGAGTAGTTTTTAATTTTCTATAGCTTGAGGGACATTTAAGCAAATATTTATACAAGAAATAGGGTAGGTACAGAGGTTTTTCTCCTGAGATGTGGGCTAGGAATCTCAACTAATAACGAAGAATAGAATAAATCCTCCCTTTGCATGTGATGTATTTCTGGACTAAGGTAATAGCATGCTTCCACTCAGCTTTAAAACAATAAATATGAGCAGTTGAATTCCATTTCATATGAGCATATTTGGGCTTAAGGTAAGAACTTACTTCTTCAGGCAGCGCTTTTCTTTTAAACCAGCATTCACCGATTGCAGAAGACTGGGTTGCACGGGCTATGATAGCCTCAGAAATGCTGAATATCTTGATGCCTAACTTGACCTTTCACCATCAAAAGACTCAGTGAAAGCTTGAGCCAGTGCCACGTTCTCCCCAGAAAACTTCTGTAGGAATTTATACCAACCTGTAGATTTGAATTATGATTCTTCCCTTGGATCCAAAAATCTTGTGTTAGCAGGTTGTGACCTATTTACCTTTCCTCCTTTCCCCATTTTCTGACAGCTAAAATTCTCACGAATACAACCATTGAACTCTAGTTGCAATGTTTTCCATGAAACCTGAGACTGCTTGCTTTGAAATCTAAGACTGCCTGGTGGAGGATTGGTTTTTGTTTACCTGTATCATGCACAGAGGCCTCAAGTTGAGTGATCACTGATATCTCTTCTATGATTTCATGCCTGCAATTACGACAAGGAGTAATGACACATTTTTTAAATGATTCAAAAGCCAATTCCAAGTCATCCCACTAAGCTTCACACTTACACCTTATCATTACATGTGCTTTATTCCTTGTATAAATCTTGATGCAGCACAAAACTACATTTTAACATGTGTTACATATGAAACTTTGGTTCTTTGTCCCCACAACCAGGTGGCCAATCAGAAGCAATCACACATCGCAACTTTCCGTCTTATCGCAAATCGTTCGCCCACAAGTTTAACTCTACACTGATAACGGGTAAACCATAAACTCTGTGATGTGCAATATGCACTGGTGCGCTATGCTAATAGGTGCCCCTTCGCCTCATCGCGTCACAAATAAATTAACATACCACGCGATTTCCCTAATGGTAAACTTTAAAAACTGCAGTTTGTGAAATCACTCCATTTGCGCTTTAATCTCCACCGTTGATCTGCGCCCAGATCTGACGGTCTTCCTTTCTCGCCCTTCATCACACCGCAACTTATATTATTTAGTCTTTGATGTCATCTCAACCATTGGTATCTTCCCTTTTGTATCTGTGATTGAATCATGGTCGTCCGCTCATCCTGCACACAATTCTTCTCTGTTGCTTCATTCCTTTCTCAAATTCCTGGTGAGATTCCTTTAAAAAATTTCTGCCACTCTTCTTCGGATCTCCCACTCTATTGGTTAATCTGTTTTCTTCAGGTAGTGCTTTGATTTTAAAGAACTCTGATTGAAATATTGTCTACAAAGCCTTAATTTTTCTGCTTCGAAAACTAATTACTTGTTTACCTGTAGCCTCTTTATTGAGATAACAAAAATCTCAATGAAATAGATGCGCTTTTCACTGTGTGGAAAATATTATTTTTATTTTTGAGAAATAGCTGCCTTTTACTGCATTATTGTTTTGGCAATGAATTTGCAACAAAGGTAGCTATTATTCCAGACTAGATGACTGCAACTTTATTACCAAAACAACGACTAACCCTCAACACTAACATAAGTCAAAATAAAGATTCTAACTTATTTACGACTCTAAGACACTATGACACCCATTCACTTAAAAAATACCTTGATGTTGGGACTCTTTTTTAACTTTTATTGGAAATGACTCAAACTTTGGACATGGACTAGGACACAATAATAAAAATTGAAAAAAGTGACACAATAGCGATTACACCATTAAGTTTTTTAGTGCTAACACTTGGGACTATTACTTCACATCACCTACCTCTCGCATGTAGGTATGGTTGCATGTGCTCCATTTTCCCACTTGGCTCAAATTATCCCATATTGGAGGTCTCTACTTGAGAGGATTCCTCCACTAGATCTCCTCTCTACTTCTCTAATTCTGGTTACTCCACAACTTTATGAGGCTGTGTGTTGAGAGGTAATTCATGCTCCCTCTCAACCACCAAGTCTCTAACTTTTTCTTTTCTCCTCAAATATTTGCATGCATATTCAACCTCGAGTGCATATAGGTTATTGACTCACACATCGATATGCTTCACTCATCCAGTGGTGATGTGTCTAAGGAAAACCTTTCCTTTGCTAAATATCACATCATAGCCACAATATTCCAATACCACTATAGAAACAAGATTCTTATTTAGTCCTGGAAAAAAAAAACACATATGTGAGTCTGAGAGGGAAACCAAACTCCCCCTGAAAAGTAATTGTACCAATATTGGTCGCGCTATACCTCCCATCATCTCCAAACTTTATGTTTTACTTGAGGTCTTTCTTCTCCAAGTCACTGAAGATATCTCTATTCCCCATCATATGGAACGAGGCGCCATTGTCAATATACCACATGCATCCCATTACTGTGCTTTCCATGCATGCAATGAGAGTAAAATCAAGCTCAAATTATGAAGCTAGAAATTCACTATTGCTACTACTGCAGGCTCCTTCTTGCTTTCCTTCTTATGTGGACATTTCATGGCATAGTGCCTAAACTCGTGACAGTGAAAAAAATTGATGTTGGATAAGTCTTTCTTCTTGCCCACTTCGCCTTGGGACTTCTTTCCCTTGGCTTTATTTCCTCATTAGGGGAATTTTGAGGTCTAAAATGGGCCTCCTAAGTAAAATGTACAACAAAAATAAACTTTATAATAACCAATAGGATTCAAGATGATGATGTCAACCATGGGGGATGATTCACCATTTTTGGAGTAAAAAAGTAAAAATATTAAAAAATAATAAAATAATAAAACTACCTTTTCAACACATATTTTCAGCTTATCCCCCTAAGGTTTTACTCAAATTTCAAGCAGGAGTACTCGTTGGATGCAAAATTTAATTCCTCATCCAAGGAGTATCCATGTTGCATACTTTCGATAGACCCTGCTACATGAAAAAAGAGAAATACATGAAATAACATGATTTCAATCATGCTTTTCATGTATTTCTCATTTTAGTGTAGAAGAGTACATCGAAAGTATGCAACATGGGTAATCCTTGGATGAGGAATCAAATTCTGCATCCAACGAGTGTTTTCGCTCGAAGTTTGAGTAAACACAATGGGAGATAAGTTGAAACTAAGAGTTGAAAAAATAGTTTTTTCTTTTATCCCTCTAAAATTTTGTTTCCACTATTATTTTATAATTTCATTAGAAGGCCCATTTTAGACCTCAAAACTCCCTTAATGTTACTGACTAATGCAAAGTCCTCTTCTTTGGAAGAGGTATCGTCTCTAGTTTTTCTCCTAATCTCTTCCTACACCAAGTTGGACCATAATTTCTCCCACTCTGGTAGCTTCTCCCTGCCATTTACCGAATCCTAGTAGTTGTGCCAACTCTTGGGAAGGCCTAGAAGTGCTAGGCTCACTAGATCATCATCGGAAACGGTAACACCAAAAATTACAAGCTCATCCCAACATTGGGTGAACTTAGCAAAGTACTTTTGTATTGTGTCACCCTCTTCCCTCTTGATTTTTTTAAGCTTTTCCCTCAGCGCAAACTTCCTGTGGTTTTTTTTTTTTTTTGAAAAAATAATAACAATAATAATAATATAAAAATAAATAAATAAATAAAATAAAATAAAATTTGGTTAAGGCCTTCCACATAGCATATGGATTTTTCTTTCCATGGATGTTTGAGACAATATGATTTCTATTTCCTTCTAACATAATCCTTCTTGCTTTTTCTATGTTCTTCTTCCATGTTGCTAGATCTTGAGTATCTGCGGTTGCAGACTTAGGAATATCACTGCCTATGAATTCCTTCAACCAGTTATCTTCCAACACTTCCCCCATCTTGTCTCTCCAAGCTATGTAATTCAAACTACCATCAAGGGAATATTCGAGTCTCAATCCAAATAAATACATATTGATCATGTTGCTAGTCCTGAAGAGTGGATCTGCAAATTCGATTCACCTACTCAAAACAAACTCTTATTCTTCTCTTCTATAGAGATTCATGTTCTTATACCATGTATAAAATCCACATAGATTCAAACTGATATTTTAATATGCTAAAACAAAATACTTGAATCTACTCTACAAATTATGAAAACCAATTACAATCGTAGAATCACATGAACAATAAAGAGAAATAATTTCAATCGCATAACACAAAGATTTATCTGGGAAAAGCCTCAGCTAAAAACCTTGCTATTTTTATATTTAAAAAGTCAAAGAATATGAAACAATACAATACTACTCTTAGGCTTAGGAGCTCTCTGCACTATCTCTTATTGTCTCACACTATCCTCGGCTAGCTTGGTTCAATACTTAACCAATTTCTTGCCTCTGTATGTCCTTCCTTGCTTGTGTGATCCCTAGGTAAATTGAGCCTCTATTAATTATTAAATTACCTAATAATGATTGTACAATACATCTAGGCTCTTCCTCTGACTCATGCACCACCTGTACAATCTTCTGATTATACAACTGATAGTACACTTCCCTTTAAATCCAATCTCAACTTGGTCATCCTCATAACTAACATGCATGAGTTATTTATGAGTGAATTATTAGTTATATGATTGATCACTTTATGCAAATTAAATATAATTTAATTCACTTGACCTCTCACTAGTTCCTCCATTAGTTAGAACTAGTTAAATTTATTTTAGCTCAAATAAATTAAGTTATTTAATTACAACTCAACATAAACTCAATCAGGCTCCTAAAAAGTAGAAGACACTTTACGTGCCTCCATTTTGACTCTCAACTAGAGTTAACTGAACTAACTAAGTCTTCTTGACTTATTTAACTAGTACAAGGTGTCACGTGACGTGGAATTACAATTTACTTTTAATTTAATTAAGGGAAAATTAAATTAGAAGCCTCTTCTTGTTGTCATTTTAAATATTTCTTGTTGCAAATTTCAACAAAACAAAATATAGTGTGGGTCATAAATAAATTATTTTAATATTCATGTTTAGTAAAATATTTCAATATTAATTATGTATGTGTTTTATAAAAAATGGAAATTTAAAAATTCTTATTGTTAAAACATTTTAATGCTCGCAATCCAATAGGAGGGAGTTATGTATTTCCTTCAATGGTCCACCTTGAATTGACTAGGGAAAATTTTAAGGATGGAAATTTATTTCAAAGTTTAGAAACCTTGGCCAATCTAACTAGTCCATAATATGCAATCTATAAAATGTATGCCAATATTTTTGCCAAAATATTCAAATTTCTAATAATTTTATATTGTCTATATATATAATTTTGGCAATTTTTAAGGTAAAACTATTTTATACTATAAAATTTGAGCGAAATTTTTTTAGAAAAAAAGGAAATTAGCAAACCTTTTTTTGGATAAAGCATGGAAAATTAGCCCACTTGCCAAGATTAGCCCCTAAAATTGTCCTTGGAATTGGCATTATCCCTTTTAAAATAGGAATAAAATATTCTTAAGTAAAAAAACAATGTCCACTATAAATACTAACAAAAATGAATATACATATTTGGTTAATTTTAATTAAAAACATTTAATAAAACACTGATAATACCACTCTCACTATGTGCTCATTTGATTCATCATTAATAATAAAATATTTTTATGTCCATGTTAAGTAACATAATTTGTAAAAAAACTATTTTTCACTTTCAAGTGTGAGGAACATGTGTAATATATATATATATATATATATATACATACAAGACTTAAATAAACTTTTTGAATGTATATGTTAACTAGTATATTTACGCAGTAAGGTACTTTTCTCTGAGAAGAACTCCCACAGCTACCACTCAACACCTCTTTGCATGGTCAGATCTATCGTTATATGATTAAGAGTTTTTCCACCATTAGATTACATTGTTTTAACTGTCAACTGGATATTGATTTGTGAAATCGTTCAAAGGTAAAAGAAACAAAGGATCCCTCTTCTTTTAGCCCAGGTTTGACAAGTTTTAAGTATGGTTTAGCCTTTGCAAAAGGCAAGCGAATGATTAGCAGTAATCATCACGGAGAAAAACTAGGTACCGGATATAAAAAGTTCATGTGTTTTTGTATTGGGTTATAATTAGTTTTCTTGTGATGCCTTTGTATTGTTCATTCAAACAACAATCATGAGTGAAAACTATAAACATCAACATCAATTTAGAATTGATATAGATTACACATTTTTAAGTTTTTAGATTTATCACACTTGAAGGAAATACCTGAGATTGGTAGAATAATTGATGTGAAACACTAGCATGTAAAAATGATTGTTCTTGTTGAATGAAATTTCCCTTCTCTATGCACAAGCATAGACGGATCATAGTACAATGGACACAGACATTCCTAATAGATTTGGATGGTTAGAATTTTCAGTTATTACTTTTAGGAATTGAAAAAATAAGCTCTGGTTGCTTGGAAAGTTTTAATTTTCCTTATACCAATCACAAAAATTTCCCTTTGGTATCAAGTGAGTAACTTTTCTCCATGAAAACGTGCAAATCATAGCAGATTTTTCTTATTTTTAATTTTCCATTTGTATTTTGGTAAGGTCTAATATAGGATATAATTATGAAGATCCTGAGTATGAATGCAAAAACATAAACCGAAGGACTTGCTGAGAAGACCACATCAACAAACCTTAAGTTATATTTCCTTACAAAAAATTTACATCTTTGTCTGAATAGTTTTCGACTTCAAATGTGGAGACTATATTTTTCAAACATAACCTCTTAGTGACTACCAATATTCGATTGATTATAGTATGTGCTTAAAATTTTTGTTGGCTTCGAGGATAACATGGCATGCCCCTTATTTTTTATTTAGTCCTTCTTGGTCCAATTTCTTTGTGAATTTATTTTCCAATTAACCAATTCACTTGAAGAATGAGAATTAATAAAGGTAAACTTAATGTGAAAATGCAAATTTTGAATCTTCTCTTTATTTTCCTTGAATCATTAATTTTCTAATGAGGCGTATGTTTAAGTGCAAGTGTGCCCAATCTCAAATTCGCTCCTAAATTTTCTTGATCAGTTGCCTATGCATTGTCTATCATTGACACCTAAACAAAATTATTGTGTATTAGCAACTTGGCTAAATGTGAACCCACTATCATCCTTTATATATTAGAAGGGTATGATTGCCTACTCATAATATTGGTTCTAAGTTTTGAATCTCCTATTCATTATAAACTTTGATTTCCTTATATAAGGATCAAATCATATCCCATTTAGTACTTCTCTCCAAGCAAGATATCCCATGAACATGATGACGGGTAATATTTGTGAGATTTAAAAATGACAGCTCTCTCCCTAGTGAATGAGTATACTACAGGTATTGGAAGAATAAAAACTAAATTTTGTCATAATAGAAACTAAATTGTTTTCTTTTGATGATTATCGTATCTTAAAGAAAATAAACATGTACTATTACAAATTAAATAATATTTTGGTAATAAATTGCAACTCCAATTTTTTAGAAAGAAAATGAAACTAAAGTTTCTTAGAAGTACGCAAGGATAAGTGAAACCACTTTGACATAATAACAAAGAAATCTTGGTAAAATATATGAAAAATGCCAATATAACCACACAAAATGCATTAGAAAATTCAAAATTTTCCATCTATCATTCTTGTTCTTCCAATAATGTGATCTGCTCTAGTTCACAATCTCTCATAGCATACATAGTCCTTGTGTTTCTACAAGTTTCTAATGATGCAACTCATTTTTTTTCCTTTTGTTTCATGTTATATTGTCTTTTCTTAATAGCCTTGATATGTCATAGAAAAAAGACTCCTTCCTTGTGTTCTTACAGGTTTCTAATGTTTCAACTCTCTCTTCTGAGTACGTGGATTTTTTTTTATTTTCTCTTATGGTCTCATGGATTAATAACTTTTAGAGTAAAGTTTGTGACAATATGATATATGATATGACTTCACTTGCAGAGTCTGAATTTCATCTTGCAAGGCATTTACTGATTGGAGTAAAGTAATTTTTTTATCATGGAGAATGTTGTTTTTTCAATTACTATCAGTGAACTTCCTCGTTTAATAATGGAGAAATAGATTCCCAATTAAATTTTTATATTAAAAAAAAAAAAAACAATTAGTGATTTCTCATTGTTCATAATTAGAAAATTGTTATATTTTCCAAATAAAAGCTAGTGGGAATTCATATACCTAACCCATGACAAAGATGCATCATGGAGTAATGATTATAATCAATCATTTTATATTTTATTAGAAATTAAATATGTGTTCATTAAAAAATATTCAGTATATAAGGAAGCGATAATTCTATTTATTTTTTGAAAAATTGTTTAATTATACAAAACTTCAGATGTGAATGAAAATATTTTAAATACCAACCT
The DNA here is from genome assembly GCA_034641835.2 of Pinus albicaulis. Classification (NCBI taxonomy): domain Eukaryota; kingdom Viridiplantae; phylum Streptophyta; class Pinopsida; order Pinales; family Pinaceae; genus Pinus; species Pinus albicaulis. Next base: position 1,181,143,741 of record CM076578.1, on the reverse strand, counting down.
CAAATCCCTTTGAAAGACATAACTATGATTACTCACATTAACCATACAACATACTCACATTAACCAAACACATTATTCCATTGTCTTCTAATTAAAATTAAAATTTAATTTATATGACCTTCCAAGAAAAGATACAGACAAAATTGGCAGAAACTCTGAGCTGACAGAAAGGAAACTCTCAAGAAACTAGCACCCAAACCAAAGGGGGAAATAATGGGGGAAGAAATAATTTGCAGGAATCTATTCAAATGGTTGGAGAAATGTTAGTAAATTTGGGGAGGGTAATAACGCTATAAGCGGTATTCCAACAATTACATAAATTTTCCCAATGATAGTGCTCTCCTGAAATATGAGAGGCCTCAACAAAAAGGGAAAGCATAGATATTTTAAAGAAATACGAAATACAGAGAGGCCGCATTTGATACTCCTTCAAGAAACGACTGTCTCAGGGAAAAGACTTGAGGAAATCCTGAAGTTTCTGAAACCACATTATGAAGCAGTAGCCATAGACTCGAGAGGTAGTGCAGGTGCCATAGTTATTCTGTGGAATCTAGCAGAGATTATGGAAGAAGTATGGATATGACTACCTCACATTTTAACTGGATGGTTTAGGAAAATTGGAACGAATGATTGGATTCTAATTTCATCTGTCTATGGTCCTCATATTCCAGGAGAAAAGGAAGCATTCCTTCAGAGTATAGGAATGCTAAATAATATGCATAACGAGAAGTACTGGCTGATAGGAGGTGATTTCAAAAAGATCACAAGTTTGGCATAAAAAAAGGAGCTATACGAAGAGAATAACCTGAAATGGATTTGTTCAGGGATTTATTAACAGACTTGTACTTGGTTGACATTCTAACTATTAATGGAAAGTACACCTGAAACACTAGACTAGGGGGTGAACATGAAGTAGTGTCAAGGTTGGATAGGTTTTTAGCGTCTGAAGACCTTGTAAGTTGTTATTTTTTTAATGAGGCCTCAATCCTTCCTATTTTGGGATTAGATCACATGTCGACATGTTTAGAGGTAGACATGAAGTAATGTAATAAGAAAATACCATTCATATTTGAGGTGTTTTGGCTAAGGGATCCAAACTTCCTTGAAAAAGCCAGGGGTTGGTGGGAATCAAGCCAAATCCAAGGATGAAACAGGATGAATTCCTTCCAACTTTGACTAAAATATTTAAAGAAAAAAATAATGGAACAAAATAGAGTTTGGAAATATATAGCAGGATAAGGAAAAATTACAAGGCCATATGAAACAAATTAAACAACAAATGATATTATGCGGGAGATTGGAGACCCTTGTGACAGAGGAAGGAAATATTCTATGTAAACAAGAAGAACGAAGAAAGCAGGAGGAAACGCTATGGAAACAAAAATCTAGAATACAGTGGCTAAGAAAAGGGGATATAAATACTATTTCATAAGGCGATGATTCAAAGAAGAAAACACAACCGTATTTTATCCCTCAAAGATGCAAGAGGTAATAGGTTGGTTGAATATCAAGATATGGAGGCCTTGATGGAACTAGATCAACACAGAACGGACGCAATTGAAAGGATACAACAACATCACATACCCCAGATAATTAGCCGAGAACAGAATTTGGCGCTTTAACAAGAGATTACGCTTGAAGAGGTTGAATAAGTTGTAAAAGGCCTAGCAAAAAATAAATCCTTCGGACCAGATGGCTTAACAATAGAATTCTATCGGGCAGTGTGGTCATTCATCAGCCGAGACATATTGGAATTAGTGGAGGAATTGCGCCAGACCATAAAGTTATATCTAGCCCTCAATTCCACTTTTATTTCGTTAATTCCTAAGCAGGATAATTATGATGAAACATTTGGTTTCCGACCAATAGCTATATGTAATGTTATATATAAAATATTTTCCACTATTATGGTGAATCGCCTTAATATAATTCTTCAAGCTTTAATCTCTCCGGAGCAGATTGGTTTTGTGAAAGGTAGACAAATCCTTGACGGAATAATCATAGCTCAGCAAGAAACTCACTCTCTCAGAACCCTAACAACGAAATGTATGATGATTAAAATTAACCTTTCCAAAGCATATGATCGTCTTAGCTGGAATTATCTTTAAAATATTCTTCAGGCTTTTGGCTTTGATTTGAGATGGATTCATTGGATCTTGTCTTTAATTTCCTCTCCAAATTACTCTATTCTTCTCAATGGAGTTCCATCTAATCCTTTCAATTCCACCCGTGGTCTGAGACAAGGCGATTCGTTATCCCTTTTCCTATTTATTATTGTTGCAGAATGTCTAGGAAGATGCATTAAGAATAAGGTAGAGGGAGGTCACCTTAAAGGTTTAAATATATGGGGTGTTGGAATCAACCTATCCCACCAACAGTTTGTCAATGATATTATGTTTTTTTTCCAAGAAACTCTTAAAGAATCCAAGGAAATTCTCTCCATTCTCAAGGATTTCATGGTTGCCTCCGACACTCTCATAAACAATGACAAATTTAGTATCTTCTTCTTTAATACTAATCTGTTGTCTCAACTATTTTTGGCGCGAAATTTTGGGTTCAGCATAGGATCCCTTCCCATGAAATATCTATGTATCCCTCTCAGCCTTAATTCCCTCCAGGTTTCTTGTTGGAAAGATCTTTTAAATCTTATCCAAGCTCGACTTCAAAATTGGTCCTTTCAAGCGCTAAATTCTCCTAGTCGTGTTGTTATTTAGAAATAATTTTTACAATTTGTATCCCTATCTACCAATTATCAGGATTGGAAGCCGCCAAATATAGTTGTACTGATATGGCTAATATGTTTTAAAAAAATTGTGGCAAGGATCCCAACAAGCTCGTAAATGGGCCCTACTCTCTTGGTAAAAACTTATTAAAATGAAAAAAGTAGAAGGATTTGGTTTAAGGGACCCATGTATGTTGAATCAGGTTATGGGAGCAAAGATCTAATGGAGATTGATATAGGGAGGCAGAGATTTTTGGAAAATTATTTGGGAGAAAAAATATGCAAAGCCATTATCTACTGCAGGAAAATTTAAGGCTCAAAATACTCCAAAAGTGTCGGCAATTTGGAACTTAGCAGCGTCAAACAAAGAATTAAGTAGGGAACAAAGATTTTTGGAAATTAAGGGAGGCACCACGGCTCGGTTTTGGGAAGATTTATGGCAGCAAAGGGAGAAATTATTTAGTAGAATAGATCTAGGAGAGATATTTTTATTCACTAATCGGCTAAATACCAAAACAATAGCTCAATTCTGGGATGAACGGACATATCATCAATGGAGTAAATGGAAACTACAAGAACGCTAGAAAAATTCTCAAGGTACTCATCAATGGGAGAATTGTGAAAACGAGTTAAAATATAGAAAATTAAATACAGTGATGGGAGAACATATCCTCATATGGGGGTATAGAACGAAATGGATGTTTACAATTCAATAAGGATACAACATTAAAACTATTAATATACAGACTCTAGCAGTACCCCTTTGGCAAAAAATCTGGTCTGCAAATCATTGGCCGAAAATTGAATATTTTTTGTGGCTAGTTAGTCATGGAAAGATACTTACTTGGGATCAGTTGCAGAAGCTTGGAATGAAATATCCATGCCTGCAATATGTGTGGGAAGAATAATGAAAAAATCAAACACATTTTGAATAAATGTCCTATAGCGGAACATATGTGGTAGAACCTCTCCTTCCTTTTCCAACAAATGGATAGAGGCAGAAAGAGTATCAAGCACACCAGTCAAGATTGGAGAAAAGGGGGATATCAATTCCTAGTTATTAATAGAGCTTGATCACTTTCTATAGGATTTCTTATGTGGTAAATATGGAAAGAAATGAACGGGAGAACGTTTAGAGAGGAGACTCAGCAGAAAGAAGAGACCTGGAAGTCTATTATTGAGAATATAAGAGAAACCATCCTTGCTGAAAAATGGAATCAGGATGACAGAAAAGTGAATGCAAACGAGGCTATAATTGTGGAAAAATTAAACCTCAAATCCCAAATGGTTACCCCGGCCTCCTCGAAACAAAAACCAATGATATTTCATCTGAGGTATAAATTCAGTGTTCCCCAAAAAGGCTTCCTCAAAATCAATTATGATGGGTTTTCGAAAGGTAATCCTGGCCAAGAAGGATCAGGAGGAATCTTCAGAGATTCTCGAGGTCAAGTAAGAAGGATAGATGTGATAGACTTCGGTTTTTCTACAAATAATGAAGTTGAGCTAATTGCGGTCAAACAAGGCCTCCTCATAGCAAGAAGATAGCAGTATAGCAGGCTTATAGTGGAGGGCGACTCAACTATGATAACAGGGATTATCCAAAGGCGACATCAAGGAGCATGGTGGGAACAAACAAGCTGAAATTGGAGAAAACCCGACTAATTCAATAAATCAAGGACCTTCTACCAAGTATCAGCTACATGATTATGTCTCACATCCGTAGAGATGGAAATGCAGCCGCTGGATTTTTAGCGAACTGGGGGTGTAATCACAAAGGGCAGCAACTTCATATCACCTGATATAGACTGGCTCAGGAGGCTGGGTTCAAAATTGATAGGGGATAGTGTACAATGACAACAACAAAAATCAGAATCCCCGATCAGGGTGCTAGGTGTACCGAGCAAGGAGTGAGGTGGTAGGAGGTCATGCGGGCAACACGGTGAGTTAATGATGACACGCGGTGAGAGATTTTGGTGGATTCACCCACACCGCATAATGACGGCATAAAATTCATACTACAGACAACTCACGATGTCAGACAAGTTTTGGGGAAAACGTCGGTGTGGGAGGAAGAAAATAAAAGCTAAGGATTGTAAGTTATTCCCTCTGTGGATGTTTGTTGAGTAGGTAAACAAGGTAGTCGAGAAGAAGGCAGGTAAGCAAGCGAAGGAGTTGGAAGCAGTTGTGTGTCACTTCCCCAAGTATGTTTTTAGTTTCCTTCTTAGTATGATTGTCTCCGCAATGAAAGAAGGCCTTGGTCCATTTGTTTCATTTCTTTTCTCTGCATTTGGAATGGAAGCGATTCACCCTGGTTTTTATAAGATGTATGATTCACGGGTGCTCAATTAAAATTTTCATGGTTTTTTATGGTCACTAGCCCATGGACGTCTAGTAGCTATGGGTGTTAGGTTTTAAGTTTTCATGCAAATTTTGTTCTGGTATTTCTCCATGATTTCATTCCAGACTACCATGTCGTTGGTCGTGTTAATTCCCAATTTTTGGGTATGAAGAATGCAAGTGAGGTGGCAAGCGAAAGTGTGGGGGAAACCTTGAATCCCGACTAGTCTTGTCATTTGAACTATTTGATTAAAATTTCATGTTTCTTAATTAGTTTTTCATGTCAATATTACAGAGTTGTATATCAATTACAGGCCTCTGGTTGTCAAATTCTCATCTTTGTATTACCAATTCATAGTTTTGGAAGTTAAAGTATGAGTTTACCATCTCAATTCCACCACATAGGAAGAAATTTTTGGAATTATACCGGTCATGGACATAGTGTTGTAGGTCAATCTCTTTTCCCTATTTTCCAATTCCATAGTTCAACACAGAAATTTCATGAAATTTCATGCGTGGCATATAATGATACTTTTGGGGTTAGAGTTTCGTATGGTAATGTTGATAGTGTCAGGGGAAAATTGCATGGTAAGCTAAATTTCAGGTTATTTTCTGGGGGGGCTATTTCTATTACCACGCACAATGAGGTTTCATTCTTGGGTTGTATGTGTGAAGTTTATCAGGTTTTTTCTTGGTGTCTTAGTCACTGTCAGGTCTCTGTCTCGGTGTTTGTGGTGAGTGAGAACATATTATTTCTACTAGGCTCGCTCCTTCATGTTAATAATTTAACTCATGAGAAGGGTATATATAACAAAATGTGGAAGGTTGAGGCTCCTTTTTTTGGTCCTGTTATAGAAATTGAAAGAAAAAAGAGTTGTAAAATGCTCTCAGGTCATCCCAATAAGCTGTCGCATTTTGCAAATTTTGTAATGCCCAGGGATAAAATAAGAGGGACATACGAATCAAAGAAAATGAATATAATTGGGGTGGTGAACCTCAATAAGCAGGACATTATATTTTGTAATCTTAATAAATCAAATATTGAAATTATGTTTCCTTCTACAGGTCTTCTTAGTACTCCTCATTCTCCAGCTACTACACGTTGGGATAGTACCACAGTATGGCCCAGGAAGACAATTCAGTTGTTAGCCGAACACCATCAATCCAAAATGGTGAAAGTGCAATCTACGAAAAAAGAGGGTAAGGATAAAGGAAAGTCAAAACAGGGGCCAAGCAAGAGGAGAAGGAAGTCTGGGAAGGAAATAATGCAAAACCTTTTCCGTGCCTATGGGGTAGGTACACCTGACCACATGAAATATTTGATTTCAGGATGGGAGCAAGATCAAAAAACAAAAGTGGAAGAAGACATCTCTGATGAAGAGATGGAGATGTTGACAGATTCGGGGAACACCAGGGGCAGACTGTCGCCATTGTTTAAATATTCCATCCATATATACTAGAGAATGAAGTGCTTACTGGCCAAGGCCATTGTTAATTTTCAAGAAATAGGTGGAGATCTGAAAGCAACCTCTATTTTAGCATAAATGCACAAGAAAATACAAGAAATCAATCTCCTGCAACACAATGAGAATGTCTGCCTTGGCCGAATGGAACGACAGCTTCGAATTATGAACCAAGTCGACATGCCCGGGTCAAGCGTCAAGGACCCGGTGCCCATCATCGAATCATCATATGACTAAGTTTGATGGTTCCTTGTTTTTATTTTGGGATGCAAAGTACAAATAACATTTTCTTTCTGGTTAATTCTTTAGATATAGTAGATAATAGACCTGTTAAGGTAGCTAGAGACAGATTTAAACTTTTTCAATTTTGGTTGGCCTATAACTCTCTGAGATGGCCAACAGACCTATTTTCCTATGGGCAGGTTGAGGCCATCAAGTATATATTATGATTATAACCTTATATTTTTATCTAATACATGAATACAGAGGTACTACCAAATTTACAAAAAAAAACATTTATCTTTAAGAAACTTGTGCTTTCTAAACCCTGATTGTATTATTAATTGTATATATGCAACTATTTAAAAAAATAAATAAATGAAGTTGGATATATTTAGAGTTACACATTTGAAGCTAAAAAAAAACAAATATGTAGAAAAAAAATATATCCCAACTTACCTGCATAACTCTCACCCGTTCAAAATAAATCTCGAGACTTATACGTTTGAAATATTTGCAACGAATTTAACATAAACGTACGAGTCCTCTGCTTCAAGTTCAAATTGGGTCTAATTTTTTCATTTATTTTAGATTTTAAACCTAAATTTAATTTTACAATAAGGCAAAGTCTTAAATAAGTTAACGTCAAATCAAATGACTATAAATTCCAATAATTTATCTAAAATTTAATCAGAGTTAATGTCACATCAAATGACTCTAAATTCTAATAAGTGCCTAAAATTTAATCAAAGGATATAATTGTATGGGAGACACCAAATCTAAGAAATATGTGAAATATAGGAGACAACAACTCTAAGAAATACATGAAATCAAGGATAAAATATTTACCTTAAACACAGTCAAAATTATGTAAGCTCAAATTGGGTCGAGTTTTTTTCATCTATTTTAACTTTTAAACTTAAATTTAAATTTACAGTAAGGCGAAGTCTTAAATAAGTTAATGTGAAATCAAATGTCTATAAATTCTAATAACTTACCTAAAATTTAATTGGATGATGTACTTTTATAGGAGACCCCAACTCTAACAAATACGTAAAATCAAGGATAACATATTTATTTGATAACATATTTATTTTAGACGCATACAAAAGTGTAGGATTGCACATCTCAAATTTAAATATAAGTTGTGTAACATTACCAATTTTGAATAAATTAAATTGATAATGTTGAAAAGTAAAATTTTAGAGTCAAAATTATTTGGAAGGAAATTCCCAAGGCTCCTAAGCGATTGATTTCCTTTTAATATAGTAAACAATGATAAAGTAGTCTATAACTTTTAGAAAACATAACATGCTATGAATATCTTTCATAAAATTAAAATAATACTAAAAGAATGAATTAGTGGATGCCAAAAGGGTTATAGAACCTATAGTAACACAATTACTAGCTATAGAAATTAATTTATTTTCTAACTAACTCATGTGGGTTTAGAAGAGAATCTTACATGGCTATACACACATAAAGAAAATATTCAAACTTTTTTTATAGGATGGATAAAATTGAAGTCAAATTAATGGAAGATTTTCCTTAACTTGATAATTACTTGTGATATGTGTTGGCCTTTTGTTACTTTATTAGATCTTTTTCATTAAAAAATTACCCAAACAAAGATCACAACAAGACAAAATACACAACATATAGGCTCCAACCTAGGGAAAAACCTCTCCAAGGGGAAAACCAAGAAAAATGCTTCTCTTCTTATAATTTTTTTTACAAAGAGACTTTGAAGACCAAAAGATGAAAGCCCAAAACCTTCCCACGCACCAAGTCAGCCTCCCAACAAGATATTTCTCCAAGGCAACTTCCAAACTTTGATTTGTCGTAGCTTAATTCCAGAATTTCAGCCCTGTAATTTTGGCATCTTGCAACTACAGCTACACAGAAACCCTAACTTTGCACAAGTGGACAAAGAGAGAGAGAGAGATATTAACCCATGAAAATTTGATTCCAACAATCACTGCAATTTCCTTTTGGTATCAAGTGAGTAACTCTGCTCCATTAAAACCTACAAATCATAGCTGCATTTTTTTATTTTTTATTTTCCATGTGTTTTTTGGTAATGTATTTTCTTCTATCAATTGTTGCACTTGAGGCTGCATAGAGACTTTTCATACCCATGCTTACATGCATATTCCATGCACCAATTTCTTTCTTTGATTCAATTCCAACTCGACACATCTTGAATCGGGTTAGTAAATGTTTGTATTCAACGAGCTTGAAAAATGTTTCACAAGAAAAATATAACATAAGAAAAGTTAGTTTGCTTGTGATGTCTTTGTATAGTTCATTTAAACAACAATTATGAGTGAAAATCATATAAACATCGACATCAATTTAAAATTGATATAGATTACATATTTTTAAGTTCTTAGATTGATCACACTTTAAGGAAATAACCGATATTGGTAGAATAATTGATGTGAAACAATAGCATGTAAAAATTATTTTTCTTGCTGAATGAAACTCCCCTTCTCTATCTACAGTCATCGATGGATCATATTACAATGGAAATAAACATTCCTTATAGATTGGTAGGGTTAGAAATTGAATTTATTCAACTTTTAGGAATTGCAACAATCATCTTTGTGGTTTCTTGGCAAGTTTTAATTATTTTATACAAATAATTATAGTTTCCCTTTGGTATCAAGTGAGTAACTATGCTCCATGAAAATGTTCAAATCATAGCTACATTTTTTTTTAATTTCCCTTTTCCGCATGTACCATTTCAACATTTCTTTTACAGTTTTTACTTTTCAAAGGGATAGCCCTCTTTTGATATTTGATTACAATGGTATTTTGTATCTGTTACTTCTCTGCAACACTACTACATCTCGTCTACTAGGGAGTTGGCTAGATTGGTGGGCATTAAAAATGCTCCTATCATACACCATTTTCCTGAGTCTCTTATAGGAGCTACCATAATAAGAAGTTTCAATCAAGAAACTCGCTTTACATCTCATATACTAGGGAGTTGGCTATATTGGTGGGCATTAGAAAGGTTCCTATCATACACCATTTTGCGGAGTCTCTTACAGAAGTTCCCATAATAAGAAGTTTTAATCAAGAAACTCACTTCATGAACATAAATATTTTATTGAATGATTATTACTCAAATCTCTCCTTTCACAACAATACAAAATGGAATGGATTTGTCTTCGATCGAATTTTCTCTCCAATCTTGTATTTATTTCTATAATCCTATAGATTTTTAATATATGGTTGTGTCATCCTAGGATATTTTGAAAAGGAAAGCTCTTATGAGCACCCATTATGAGTTGCAATTAAGAGGAGAAGTTATTCAATGGAAAGATTATGAATGCAGATGACTCTTGCGATGAGGTCTGCATGCATCCAACAAAATCAAGAGTCAAAATAGGGATCGTATTAGAGGAACTATACATTTTTTTATAGTACGATGGAGGGAATTATCTCATACATTCTACATATTAATACTTATGGAAGTATTCCTGTTCTATATGTAAAATTTATTTCCACCATAAAGGCCCTGCAAACTAAGTTTTAGGAAATGGGATCCATGCCTATCAAACTTAGTAGATGATTGATGTCCTATATTCTTGCACTAGAAAATTTGGCGGAAATTCCGATGGCCAATTCGTCGCTATTCTGACACATAGTCGTCGCAAGAGCAACAGTTCGAGGGTGGGAAAAACGTGGTTTACCATACCGTCGCAGTTCCGACGCAATTAAAAAGTGTCGCACTATCGACACTTTTCCAGTCGCTTCCAAACAAGCGTCACTCTTCTGACGTTTCCCAATCCGTCGCACTTCCGACCTTTGTAAACTATCGCACTTCTGACAAAATGTGGTCTGACGTTTTAAACGTCGCTCTTCCGACGTCTGTAAACTGTCACAATTACGACAAAATGTGGTCCGACGTTTTGAACGTTTCTCTTCTGACGTTTTTAAACTGTCGCAATTCCGACGCAATGTGGTCCGACGTTTTGGATGTCGCTCTTCCGATGGTTGTAAACTGTCACAATTCGGACGAAATGTGGTTCGACGTTTTGGACGTCGCTCTTCTAACGTTTGTAATTTGTCGCAATTCTGATGCTTACAAGGCGTCGGTATAGCGACGGCAGGTTCAATTTTAAAAAAAAAAATGAAACTTTAAAAGAGGAAAAACATTGTTTTGAATATATTATATGAAGTAAAACAGTCCATGAAGTCATTACATTTTCACATCTGAAGATTGGAACCCAAATATCCATCCAGAAAAGTGGAAGTCCCACCCCAGACAATGATAGAAAATACCCCATGTCACATACAGGGACATGATATAAAATCCAGTAACGGTCCACATGGAGATTATCGACAATCTGAGAAAGCATCCAAATATGCCCGAGGCATCTATAAGAAAATGAAATAGCAGTATGTAGAATAGTAAAGCAACAGATAGAGTACCGACGTCCATTGTTCCAAATACAAATTAAAGTACCCAAAATCCTTGAACAGAGAAAAACGCTAATCATGTGAGGAGTGTGATATGTCCAAATTATAAAAAGACCATCAGACCATATCAATAAACCAGCAACATAGACCAACATCGCTAGTTTTGAAGGCAGAGTGATAAACATTAATCATTTTTTTTTTCACAAGAGAAAAACGTTGTTTTGAATATATTATATGAAGTAAAACAGTCCATGAAGTCATTACATTTTCACATCTGAAGATTGGAACCCAAATATCCATCCAGAAAAGTGGAAGTCCCACCCTAGACAGTGATAGAAAAATACCCCATGTCACATACAGGGACTTGATATAAAACCCAATAACAGTCCACATGGAGATTATCGACAAATCTGAGAAAGCATCCAAATATGCCCGAGGCATCTATAAGAAAGTGAAATAGCAGTATGTAGAATAGTAAAAAAACAGATAGAGTACTGACGTCCATTGTTCCAAATACAAATTAAAGTACCGAAAATCCTTGAACAGAGAAAAATGCTAATCATGTGAGGAGTGTGATATGTCCCAAATATAAAAGACCATGAGACCATATCAATAAACCAGCAACATAGACCAGCATCGCTAGTTTTGAAGGCAGAGTGATAAACATTAATCATTTTTTTTTCACAAGAGAAAAAACGTTGTTTTGAATATATTATATGAAGTAAAACAGTCCATGAAATCATTACATTTTCACATCTGAAGATTGGAACCCAAATATCCATCCAGAAAAGTGGAAGTCCCACCCCAAACAGTGATAGAAAAATACCCCATGTCACATACAGGGACTTGATATAAAACCTAGTAACGGTCCACATGGAGATTATCGACAAATCTGAGAAAGCATCCAAATATGCCCGAGGCATCTATAAGAAAGTGAAATAGAAGTATGTAGAATAGTAAAACAACAGATAGAGTACCGACGTCCATTGTTCCAAATACAAATTAAAGTACCCAAAATCCTTGAACAGAGAAAAACGCTAATCATGTGAGGAGTGTGATATGTCCAAAATATAAAAATACCATCATACCATATCAATAAACCAGCAACATAGACCAGCATCGCTAGTTTTGAAGGCAAAGTGATAAACATTAATCATTTTTTTCACAAGAGAAAAAACGTTGTTTTGAATATATTATATGAAGTAAAATAGTCCATGAAGTCATTACATTTTCACATCTGAAGATTGGAACCCAAATATCCATCCAAAAAAGTGGAATTCCCACCCCAGACAATGATAGAAAAATACCCCATGTCACATACAGGGACATGATATAAAACCCAGTAATGATCCACATGGAGATTATCGACAAATCTAAGAAAGCATCCAAATATGCCCGAGGCATCTATAAGAAAGTGAAATAACAGTATGTAGAATAGTAAAGCAATAGATAGAGTACCGACGTCCATTGTTTCAATTCCGACGCAATTACGACGCAATGTGGTCCGACATTTTGGATGTCAGCATTTATTTACTTATGCAATTGCAAAGCAAAAGCAGTTTCAAAGACTACCTGGCTAATCTTCAGGCTTCATCTGTAGTTTATAAAATAAACAATAGTAACAATGAAATTATTCAAGTCCCCAGCGGAGTCGCCACTATGTTATCACTCAGATTTTCCTTGAAGTTGTTGAAAGAGGAAAGGGGTCCGAGGTAACCACAAACCAATCTTTTAGGTACAGAATCTAGCCAATTTGTACCTAGAGAGGGCTCTCTCTATAAAATTTAGCTTTGTTTTAGAAAATTTAGGCTAGTTATAAAGTCCAGGGGTTTTAGTTGAATTTGGGTGGTGGAATTCGATAGCTAAGGGCAAGATTGAGTAATTCAGGCCATTGGGCAATGGAGTAAAAAAAAATAGCTTCACTGGATTAAGTTTATCAACGAAAGATGGTTTTATAGGGCAAGATAGTCAAACATGGAAACAATTATAAATCTTAAAAGAATGAAATGGATTTAAAATGGATGAAAGGAAATTAAGAATCTTTCAACACATTCAAAGAGAGAAAAATGAGTGATTATCAATAAAAAGCATTTAAGTATTCTTTACTAAATAATCAAAATACTTAAACTAGTAAAACAGGAGAAATTAAGAATTCATTGTTTATAACTAGTTTAGAAGAAAACATTTAGAATAATAATGATTAAAACCATATTACACTTAAGTACCTTCTGATTTACTCATTTTCATTAATTATTCAGAAATGAAACACAGTGATATAATAAACAGATATAAAAAATTAAAACACATGATAGAAATGACTTATTGATCCGTAGTTTGACACATGAATCCTGTAAAAAGTCTCTAGCATCAATTCATCATCCAGCAAGCCACAAAGAAATTTCTCCAACAGCACTTTATTCCGAAAAAGTCAATGTTACTGCAAAGTATATGAATCCACACTTACTACTCCAATTGATGGAGTCTTTATACAAAAAATCATACAAAATATCTCATAACAAATTGAGATATTATCTAGGATAACTAATAATTATTTTACAACAATATAGAGACAGATGGTCTTGTAGATAAGAAAAATGATAACTGATGTTGTGTTGTTTCCTTCTTTTAAGAATGTGCTGGAGGCAGGCCCTATATCTTGGCTTTCTGCTGTCCTCTTCAGTAATTTTATGTTGATTATTTCGTTCACTGATACTCTTTAACTGCTCTGATACTCTTTGACCTTTTTTCATCCTTTTATCCTTTTTATCATGATATACTGTGGTAAATAGGCAAAAATTTATGTAAGGATAATTTTTTACAAAAGTTCCATCATTTCTTCCCACCATTGAACTTCTGGCACTCTGGTCCTTTGCAACTTTCTTAGTGTTTCATCAGCCTCAGTATATCTGAAGAAATTAAGCTAATTTGGGAACAAATGATTTACTTCATGCTCAAGATAAAATAAATTCTCCAATCTGTCATGAAGGTTTTTCCCTGTAGGCAATGCTGTTGTTGATTAACTGGTTGAAGAACTAGCTTGATTATCAGCATATTTGTCCAATTTTTCAACATAACTATCTAGGTCCATTAGCTTATCTTCTGCAACTATAGGACTGGGCAATCCTCTATTTAACAAAATATTCAATCTTTCTCTGAAGGCAATGATTTCTTCTTGCATATCTGAGCACCTTCGTTCTAAATTCTGTACTAGAGTTCTTTTAGTAAAAACTCTCTTTATTTCCAGAATTGCTCTAGTCCTGTCCTGAATACCAATTTCTGCAAGTTGATTCTTAGTCTGAGTATTCGAAAAATTTATAAGACTATTGGCCTCTTCTGGCATATTTCCCAACTCTTCTCTTGATCTCTCAATCTCATCCAGAGCTAATTTAACTAAGTTATTCTGTTCATCCATTATTTGAATTGAGGACCAAACATCCTTTTTTGATTGAATGATATTATCCCAAAGAATTTCATTTATTTCTTTTAAAGGTTTCTCCAATGTGAGATCCTTTTCCAATGCTTTGACCGTTTTTTCTAATTTGTTCACTTCTCTTGTTTTATCAGCAACACTCATTTTTGAAAGATCATATTTATGTTCTAGAGTGGCCAATTGTTCCTTTGTTTTGTGAAGATCTATGGCCTGAAGTTTCATATCTTCCATTGACTTTGTTAATTCATCAGTGTTCAAATTTGCAGTGTTGCTCTGTGACAATTCTGCTGGCTAACCTGTTGTTGTTGTACCTGTCACTACTCCTGCTGTAGATACTGGAATATTTGCCTGCTTATCTTTTAATGCATTCTCAAGATCTTTTTCAGTTGCAGTAAGTTGCTCATTCAATTTTAAGATAAAATCCATTAGTTCTTCCTCAAAATTTTGTTTGATGATTTCTGCAGTCTGTGGATGTCTTGAGGCTGGTAACTTTAATTGTTTTCTCAGAGCTGCAATATCATCATATTTTCTCTTAATCAAAGCTTCAATACCTTTCACATCTTTAGGATTATGACCCAAACCAATGATTATTTCCTCTAAAGTTTTTATTCTACTATCCTTAGCCTGGGAGGAGGCTTTTTCAAGCTGCAACTATGTATTATTATTATCCAAATAATCCTACAACTTATGGGTCATCATTGATTTATCCGTCAGAGCAGAATAAATCATCTCACCTATTTGCATGTGTAGCTCAATTTGATCTAAAGGATGGATATCCTTTGCTAAGACTTCAAAATTAGTCCTAACGTAATCTGCAGCTGTCTGAGGCTGCTGCACCTTGGGCTTCAAATGGCTCATTAACATCTTACCCTGTTGGATGTCATAAGCCGACATCAATCTTTCTTGATTTTTCGGAGCCATCTTCAAATATTAGCTGTATACTTGAAGTCTAAGTGGATCGTTCCTGGCCTTTATATTGGTGAATGTTCTTTTGATGTCCCAGGCAGTTTTTACTGGAGGTTTGAAAGAAGACATTTCTGCACTTTGTTGCCTCTGTATTTCTTGCTTTTGAAATTAGTGGATGTCCCACCACTCGCACTTTGTCGATCGTTCTCTCTCTTCCCTGGCTGTCAGGGATTTCCTGAAATGATTCATCTTCTGGAAGGGGAGTTAATTTCTGCCTTTTAACATCTTTCTGTTCAGAAGAGCCACCAATAAGAGTAGTTCTTTCAGCCTCTCTCTTTTTTCCCTTTTCTATATTCAGAGGAGTTTGTAAAATAGAAATTTCTGGCTAACTGATCTGAGTAGGAGGATTTTGTCCTTGACCTTGTTCTTTAGAAGCCTCTGGTTGCTCTGTCATTATGAATTTTTCAATTATTTGTATATCAGGCTCCTTTTCTTTTCCTTTAGATTCTACTGCTACTATACTAATCTCCAGCAAATTTTGTTGTAAAGTCCTGGCTGAAGAAGATCCCTGCACCTGTCCAAAAGATTCTAGGTCAATTATCTTTTCAAGATCTTTCATTACATTTTCAACATTGACCTGCTCACTATCTTTTTCAACCAATGTCCCTTCTGTCCATTCATCCATATTAGCATATTGTTCTATTTCTGGGATTCTTTGATGGATGTATGGTGACAATATATTTTTCATTCTTCTATCACAGATAAAGTTGTTTGGATCATAAGGCACCCAGTAGAAACTATTTTGTAGTCTGAGATAGTCTTCTAAAATCCTTTCTGCTTCCTTTCCAGCTTCCCTAGAGTTACAAATGAAGGGACCTAATTGGCTCTTGATCCTGAGTTGAGCCTTTTTCTTTGCATTGCAAAAATGAATTATATCTGAATTATTCATATGCCTGAAATACTCTAATGCAAAGAGTCTCATTGGGACATACTTGGGCAGTTTGAATGGGCATAATTCACATCCATATATCCTGATCTCTGTGTAGTTTTGATATAGGTACCAGTCACCTATCTTTTACTGCTTTGAGAGCGGAAGGATTTTCTTTATTTCATTGTTAATTCTAGAAGGAGAGACTCCTGTCAACAAGGTAGTTGTAGGATGAACAAAAAGGTCGACAAAATCATTATAGGAATAAGGAGAATCAGAGGAATTGTGAGTAATGGCAGACCAAAAGATGACTGACCTAGGATTCCCTTTGGCATCAAGTTTCTTAACATAAAAAGGGAAATTTTCTGACTGAAAGTAAATCATGAGATGATATATGATAGAAGAATACTTAAATACTCTCTCATTCTCAAATCTCATGAAATGATCATGGATTTTGTCAGCAATATAAGATGAAAAATCGTACTTGACAGCAGGAGGCTGTCCAAGGGTAAAAATGGATAACAATACTAGGGTTAACTGATCAACATAATCACTATTATTGAAGCCCATTATGGAAGATATCCTGTTTAAAATAAGTCTACCCTCATCAGTAAAGAAAGTATAACCATAAGGGGGAGCGTTTTTAGGCTGATGCTCTGGTAACATGAAGGTTTGGCATAGGCGGTTTAACTCTTCATGGGATAACTTAGTAGATTTCTCAAGTAATTCAACCATGGATAGGGGAGTGAGAGCTTGACCAGGTTGGAATTGTAGCATTTCATTTATGGACTGAGCAATTATTGGGAAAAGGACATTTTGACTTGGGGATAAAACTACTCGTTGGTTGGGACCATAATTTGCGTAGCAATAATGGATTAACTCAGGAAAAATATGGACTGAGGGGAGAAGGTACATAGGAAGATTTGATTCCCAAAGTCCAAAGATTTCAGAACCATTCAAATAATTGTCTATGCAGTGGCAAAATATTCGAAGAGGATTCTCACTGAGACGCAAGTCCTTAATTTGAAAATCCATATCGGCTAAAGGCAAATAATCCAAGTCATTGTGAGGGGCATTGATGGGCATGACATTCAGAGCTACAGGAACTTCCATTTCTGGTTCTTGTGGATTCAGAAATGGAATTTCGGGGTTTTTGTGGAAAAGGGGCACAATTACCAGTTTTGGGAATATAATTGCAGTTCTGGGAATGAAAAAGACCAAACTGAACTTATTTTCAGACCTTAGTGCAGAATTAAAACTAAAACTAGGATTTTTTGCGGATTTTAGCGGGGAATTGGAATAAATACCTATTTACGGGAAATGAAATGTGTTTAAACAGGCGCTGGTTATGACAGAAGAACCCTGAAATACTTGACTTCAATTCTCTTCAGCAAGGTAACGGTTAGCAAGCGTTAACAGTTGGTTTTTGAATTTTGTTGCATGGAAGACTGGCTAGCGCATGGAACAATGAAAATGACGCAGACGCAATTTTTTTTATTTACAAAGTCAAAAGGGTGGCGGGTTTTGATTGATGACGTCAGCATGTACGATGGTTTCGTCACAGAGGGATAGGAGCAGATATTTTTTTGGGCCGCTCGCACAGTGGAAATCCGGACCCGAAAAATATTAGGGCGAATTTGATAAGAAATTCGTGTCACAACTCTCCCTTCGTATGCCAGCCCAACTTCGGACCCGAAAAATATTAGGGCAGAATTCATTTGGTTTTCGCATCACAAAATTGGCTGACGTCAGCAAGCTATTTTGGAACGCGAATTTGGTTTGAATTATGGTTTATCGCCGTTTGAAGTCCGACGGGCTCAACTTAAGAACAATTTTGTTTGATCCCATCTTATAAAATTTGTTTTGGTTTTCTTTGATAATACACAAATTTATAATAAATCATGGGAATACCACACTAGTAAACATGTTGAAAAGTTATATAAATTATTGAGAACAATCATTTTTATGTAAAAATATCCAAATGTGCTTTTGGGAAATAAGAATTCGAGTATTTGGTTCATATTTTTTTAAAGGAAGGAGTGAAGTTGGAGCCTCAAAATATGCAAGTTATTACAAAATGACCTATTCCTAAGAAAATCAAGGTTCTTAGAAGATTTTTTAGACTTACATGTTATTATTGATCATTTGTTAAGAATTATGCATGCATTTCAAGTCCACTCACATATCTCTTGAAGAAAATATCATTTATATGGAATGATGAGGCTACTTTGGCATTCTCTCTTTTAATGGATGCCATGTCTTCTACACCAACATCGCTTGCACCTACTTTTGGTAAAACATTCATAGTAGAGTGTGAGGCACTAGGACAAGGAATTTACGTAACATTAACACAATAAGGGATATCATTGGCTTTTAAAAGCAAGGAATTCAAAGAAAATATTTGGTAAAATCTACGTATGAAAAATAAATGGAAGCAATATTACATGCAATAAAAAATGGGGATAGTATATCATTGGGAGGTACTTTAAAGTCAAGATATACCATGATAGCATAAAGTATTTTTTGAAGCTATGGATTTCATCGGAAGATTAACAAAAATGAGGAGAAAAAATGCAAAGTTTTAATTTTGAGATAATCTGCAAAAAGGGTAAGGAAAATTTAGTACATGATGCTCTTTCTAAAATAGAAGAGGCCTCAAATTTATATCCAATTAAATTTTCTATTCCTAGGTGGCTAGAAGAAGCTTTCCATAATGGAAAAATTACAATAGTACTAAACAAAAACTAAAATTTATAAAGGATGGGATGAACTCTATGGAGCATTGGGAGTGAAAGAGAGATATACTTTGGTGCAAATGTAGAATATTTTTATGCACGCAAGAATATTTGAATAAAAAAATATTAAGGGACTCCCATGTCTCTCTAATGGTAGGACGCAGGGTTCCTTAAAACATCTTAAAGGATCAAAAAATATATTTTTGGAAGGAATGAAGAAAGATATTCAAAATTTTGTAAGAGAAGGTCAGGTTTGCATAATAAATAAAAGAGAGATAGTAAAATCTCTAGGGTTACTTCAACCATTCCACATACATATTCAAAGACTAGAAGATATATCAATAGACTTTATTGCAGGGTTACTGAAATATAAAGGTAAGTATTACATTTTTGTGGTCATTTATATAGACAAATTTTGTAGATTTTTTTTGTAGAGCTCAAAGTACATAAACAACAAGCCAAGTGGCAGAAGTGTCCGTGAAAGAAATTCATAGTCTTCATGGTTTTCCGAAAGTAATAGTAACAAGAAACTTTTAAAAATAATTATTTAATATGAGTGGAGAAACACTAGTTGCCATGGGTTCTACATATCAAACACAATCAAATGGTCAAACAAAAATAGTTAACAAATGTTTTTAAGGTTATCTACAATGTTACTCTTTAGAAAAGAAATCTTAATGGATGAAGTGGGTTCGTCAAGGAAGAATGGTAATATTATACTACCTATCACACATCTACTAAAATTTCCCCATTTAAGGCCCTTTATGGATATCCAACTCCTAGTATCTCATACTTTTTGCAAGATAAGTCCAAAGTATAGGAAACAGAGTCACATATGGAAATACTAAAGAAACTTTGAAAATTATTATGGAAAACCTTCAAATGACATGAAACATGATAAAACAACAAGGGGAACAACATTGAAGTGAAATATAATTTGAGGAGGGTAATTGGGTATTTTTTAGATTATAGCATTATAAGCAATCTTCATTCAAGAAAAAGAAGAATAAAGAATTAGCTCAAAAATGCAATGTGGAAAAATTCGAAGTCGGGATTAAATCGGCAAGGGTCCAAAAGTTGAAATACTCAATAAAGTCGGGATTTTTTTGAAAAAGTCGGCAAAAATTTGGCAAAACTAAAAAAATACAAAAATATTCATTTTTGGAAAAAATCCTGATTTTTTGAAAAAAAAAAAAAAAATTATTAAAGAAACTACCTCACTCAAGATTTTTTCGAAAAAGTTGGAAAAAATTCGGGACTTCGAGGATAAAATCACGACTTTTTCAAGGATGAAAAAGTCGGCAAAAAGTCGGCCAATAAAGTCGGCTCCGGGAAAAATTCGGGATTTTTTCAAAAAGTCGGGACTTTTTGCCGACTTTTTCCACACTGCAAAACTGTTATGGCCCTAAATAATTATTCATAGGATTGCACAAGTGGTATAGAAGTTATATTTTCCTTCTTGCATTCATAAGGTTTTTCATGTATCTTGCCTAAAAAAGGTTTTGGGAAAAAATATGCCAATGTAAATAGAACTTCCAAAATTAGATGAAGAATGAAAGTTGATTCTTGAACCACAAAAAGTTATAGATAAACTTTTTTTTATCTCTTTGACATATAACCATTATGAAGTACCTAATCAAGTGGAATAATATTCCTCTAGAAGAAGTTACATGGTAAAATGATCAATTCGTGATGAAATACCCACGGCTAAAGGGTTCGTTTGAAGTTTTGACAAAGGTTTTTTATATAACGCATGGCATAATAGTTTTATTGTTTGTTAAGGTCCCACACAGTGATCAAATTTGAAGGGCAGGTCCGAATTTCAATTAGAAGGGCATATATCTATGTCGCCCTTCCATAATGAAAAGCTTTAAAAAAGAACTTTTCAATTGACCACAATAAATTATTTCTAGAAGAAGGTACATGGTAAAATGATCAATTCGTGATGAAATACCCACAGCTAAAGGGTTCGTTTGAAGTTTTGACAAAGGTTTTGTTATATGTTTTATATAACGCGCGGCGGAATAGTTTTATTGTTTGTTAAGGTCCCACACAGTGATCAAATTTGAAGGGCAAGTCCGAATTTCAATTAGAAGGGCATATATCTATGTCTCCCTTCCATAATGAAAAGCTTTAAAAAAAAAACTTTTCAATTGACCACAATAAATTATTTTTACATTTCATTTTTAGAAAGACAAAACCATCAATCTTTATATTAATAAAATACTGTTACATATACAACAATGAAGAAGGCTCCATCTTTCATTGCTTAAATATCTCATTGGAAATGTCAACATAAGTCTTGAAGACACTATTATAAGAGTTTGCATACATACCACTGGGATATAGGAGATTCTTATGTGTTAGATTGTGTAATGCAATTTTGACTTTGTCTCACAAGGAGCAACATCATGGAGGTCTGGATTTTTCTTATAGAACTTTTTATTATTATTTGAAACGTTGTTTATAGATATGAATACAACAATGAAATTATGAGCATGGTGGACAATTATTCAAGCTCATGATGCCAAACCCAGATGATGTAAGTTTGGAATTTAACATTTTTACATGTTAAAGACAAATAGTCAAAATCACTGACAACTTAGTATGCCATAATTAATAATCATTCCCTGTTCACTTTTGTTAATAGGTTTATGTCATACGATGATGCAGGGTAATTAGGCACTAGCCAGTAGTGTAGGAGGTTTTGTCCACATGTTGTGGCTAGGAGGGTTAATATTTAGTTCTTAACTTAGTTAGTGTCATTATAATTGTTGTATTAATTAGACTAGTTATGTTATATAAGTCAACGATTGTTGGATTGATTATTAATTAAACCTTTTGATTTCTAGAAGCAGATATAGGAAGAATCGAAGAGCCATATGTTATGTATATAAATTGTAATTCCTCGGATGAATAAAAGTAGAGAGGGAAGAGGAGAGTAGAGAGGGGATTTCTGCAATAAACCTCTGTGTGTGAACAATTGTTTCCAGTTAAATGATTTCCAATCTTATTTGCCATTGAATTATCTCGAACTGCTAATTGTGAAGAATTGTTTAACTATGAGGCGATTGGGTACTGATAATTACATTCTTTTTTCTTTGAATTCCCGTTAATTGTTGGATAACCTTATGAACTCACCCCACCCGAAGGCGAGGTCTGTGTAGAGAACCAGGGTCGTGAACACTGTTCAAATATAAAAATCTCGCTTAATAAAGAGACAAGATTGTTGTGCTTTCGAAACTTGACCCGAGGATTGGACATGAGTTAACAAACAAAAGGATAGCGGAACCAGACTTGAACTCATGGTCAAGCCCTGTACCAAAACCACGAGCGGAATCACAAAAGCGGGTTGCCCATATCGCACCGCTTTTGCGGAGTAGGCGGTATTTCCTATTCGAGAGCGATTCCATAGGGAATGTGACACGTGGCGAAGTGACCCCCGGAAGACCACCATTTAACCTGCGCCATCGCACGTTAAAGCCCGACGTTGGAAGCTGAGCGAAATTGCTAAGAGTCGTTGATTTGGAGAAGGGCCATCGGACGGTGGTCGCATGTTGAACTTGCCCGTAGGTTAACTAAGGTGTGCGGAGGATAGCCAGGTACGATACGAGTGTTTGATTGGTTATTGATATATATAGGTGGGGCTGGAGTATAATGAAATTGTTTAATTAAACAATTGGCGGATAATTAGCATAAGTCTGGAGCGTGATTGTTGTAAGGCTGGGTGGTGAAATATAGAGCCGAAAGTTCATTACAAGTTATTTATTTAAAAAGAAACGTGGAGTATAAATACAAAGTGTTGAAAGTTAAACATTGGTTATAAGGATTGGAGATAATATAAAGTCGGGAATATAAATTAAATTCCAACAATTGTGGATAGTATTTATTTATCAAATTCTACAAATTTGATAAATAAACCCGAAGAAAGAAGAAGTCAATTAAGACTCAGGCTAGAGGAAAATAACTGGGTAAACCAAGGGAAAATGATGACAGAGCGATTTTAGACACAGTCATGGGTTGCCATGCTAGAGGTTTCATATTTTTAATTTAAATTCTTGACCTCTCGTGCCCATCTATGAATGCATCCAATGGGATATATACATCAAATGCTCCTTTATATCCCCAAAAACAAATTCCCTACTACAAGAGCACCAATATTGATGGATCACCCCACACCATCCCACCCACTAGAAACGGTGAAAAAGGAAACCCGAGAAAACTGCTGAAATATCTCAAGATGACTATATGGGTGGTTCTTATGAATCAACCAACCATTTAGAACATGCTCATCAATCCAAAGCATGAGTATTATGTGACGATATTCAAGCAGGCACTGAATCGGATTTCTGAAGCTATGTTAGAGAAACCCTAAACTCTCACTGAAAATAGGTGAAATGTGGCACCACTCAGAGATTGACATGTGCGAATTGGTACAAGTGGTAGACAATTGGCATGCTCAAACAACGAGGTGATGCAGGAATGACATGAGGGAGAAAATATCAGAAAAGCCCCAAATCTGGAGAACTAAAGCTCATCACCAACCTGAGATTGACAATTTTACATGATGTAACCTATGAAATCGTAAATGGAGAAATCATAGTAACAATAAAGTAACCTATGTAACAATAAAGTCGGATTCATCCTGGGAGTGGTAATGGGAGAAATCATAGTGAACAACAGGAAACATGCAGATTTTCTTACAATCAAATAGATGAAAAAACACATACAAAAAACCTATATAATAATCATGAACAAGCTTAATATTGAATTATGAACTGTAAAGGAACTTACAAAATGTGACATTACGAACCTGGTCAAGCGCACAAGCAAAAATATCCTGGACATGACCCTGGTTGAAAAGTTTTATTGCTCATGATGCAAGAGGATTTGTACCTGCACTGCCAAGTCAATCAAAATCCATCATTATCTATACAATAAATACAAGTAATTGATGTAGTATTTTTTACTCTTAGATGCATTCTTATGATAATGTTAGAACATATGTTGAAAATGTCAAAACATACCTGAATAAGCTCCTCTTCGTTTCAAGAACAATTTATTGGAGTCGCATGAACTTGGAGCAAGCCTCCCATGATCTGAAAGAGTAGCAACTAAGTCAACAGTGACTTTTTTGTTGCTACGCTGGATCGAGGGAGGTTTGCTCCAAGATTAAATCGCTCCAATAAATTATTCTCTACTAAACAGGGCCAACCACGTGAAGGTGGAAGCTCTTATGGCCCCTCCCCGCCCCTCACATCACTCTCAATTCCCCAATACCCAATCTATATTTCATTTTTTACTTTCATGAGCATAAAAAAAAATATTCAATAACTAATAAAAAAACAATTCAACAAAAATTACGCAAGGAAACATTGCAATTAATGTTTGACATAAAAATAGTATGATAAATGAGTTTTTTATATAACGCAAAAAACGTTCCAATTATGGTAACGTTTGTCTTATAATAATACAATATTTTACATTATCAAATTTTCTTTTTCTTCTTCCTATTTTTAAAGCTCCTAATTACATCATCAATATCATCATGCTCTGCTCCTGTTTCGTGCCTTTCGACTCGCACTGCTGACCTAGTTGTGTATTCATGATGTCTGGGCTCATCTAGTGACGGGGCATCGCCTACAAAAATAGATAATATTAAATTTTAATTGTCAGTTTTTAAATATCATTGAACTAGTTCATTAATATTAATAAAAAAAATTGCAATGACATTATTTACCTGGTGCACTAGTTGTCACCGCTGACCTAGTTGCATTGTCATGATGTCTGGTCTCATCCAGTGACGGGGCATCGCCTACAAAAATAGATAATATTAAATTTTAATTGTCAGTTTTTAAATATCATTGAACTAGTTCGGTAATATTAATAATAAAAATTGCAATGAGATTATTTACCTGGTGCACCAGTTGTCGCCGCTGACCTAGTTGCGTAGTCACGATGTCTGGTCTCATCCAGTGACGGGGCATCGCCTACAAAAACAGATAATATTAAATTTTAATTGTCAGTTTTTAAATATTATTGAACTAGTTCAGTAATATTAATAAAAAAAATTGCAATGAGATTATTTACCTGGTGCACCAGTTGTCACCGCTGACCTAGTTGCGTAGTCACGATGTCTGGTCTCATCCAGTGACGGGGCATCGCCTACAAAAACAGATAATATTAAATTTTAATTGTCATTTTTTAAATATCATTAAACTAGTTCGGTAATATTAATAAAAAAAATTGCAATGAGATTATTTACCTGGTGCACCAGTTGTCGCCGCTGACCTAGTTGCATAGTCACGATGTCTGGTCTCATCCAGTGATGGGGCATCGCCTACAAAAACAGATAATATTAAATTTTAATTGTCAGTTTTTAAATATCATTGAACTAGTTCGGTAATATTAATAAAAAAAATTGCAATGAGATTATTTACCTGGTGCACCAGTTGTCGCCGCTGACCTAGTTGCGTAGTCACGATGTCTGGTCTCATCCAGTGACGGGGCATCGCCTACAAAAAGAGATAATATTAAATTTTAATTGTCAGTTTTTAAATATCATTGAACTAGTTTGGTAATATTAATAAAAAAAATTGCAATGAGATTATTTGGTGCACCAGGTTATGCCGTAACCTAGTTGCGTAGTCGATGATCTGGCCTCATCGATGTGAGGGCGTAACTACAAAAGCAGAGATAATATTAAATTTTAATTGTCGAGTTTTAAATATATTTGAACTAGTTATTAATATTAATAAAATAATTGCAATGAGATTATTTACAGTTGCTCAGTTAATGCTATTTGACCTTCTTGTGTAGTCACGATGTAGTCTCGTATCGATGACGAATACTAAAGATAATATTAAATTTTAATTGTCAGTTTTTAAATATCGTTGAACTAGTTCGGTAATATTAATAAAAAAAATTGCAATGAGATTATTTACCTGGTGCACCAGCTGTCGCCGCTGACCTAGTTAATGTAATCGTCATATTTGATCTCACTCCGATTAATGAGCATACTTCTACCAAAAGCGGATAATATTAAATTTTAATTGTCAGTTTTTAAATATCATTGAAATAGTTCGGTAATATTAATAAAAAAAATTGCAATGAGATTATTTACCTGGTGCACCAGTTGTCGCCGCTGACCTAGTTGCGTAGTCACGATGCCTGGTCTCATCCAGTGACGGGGCATCACCTACAAAAAAATATAATATTAAATTTTAATTGTCGGTTTTTAAATATCATTGAACTAGTTCGGTAATATTAATAAAAAAAATTGCAATGAGATTTTTTACCTGGTACACCAGTTGTCGTCGTTGGGACTGTTGCCTTGTCTTCCTCTCTGGTGGTAAGATCCTCAAGGGAAACATTCTCTGTCATTTAAACAAAAAACGTTATAAGGGCAACCATCAAGGTATAATTAGAAAAAATTATAAGTGGAAATTAATTACCGTCATGGCCCTCATTGATAGTAGCATTGTCGGCCTGGTCCCTACTACAATGATCAGGTTGCACGTGAGGATCATCTACATTTGGCTCTAAAACTGGGTTATTTGCGTTGTCGGTAGTGTTTCTCCCCTGATTTAAACAAAGTTGTTAGACATTAAATTTATGGATGAAAACAAACATATTGAAAGGTTAATGTTTTACCTTATCGGGCATTCTGGATCTTGGGACCTGCCCCAAGCTTCTGCGACGTTCAACTATGGCTTGATAGCCGAAATGGAAAGCGATATTTTTATCTTCCTCTGTAGTTTTTGTTCCGAAGTCATCACCCTACATTACATATGATTGTGTATTTTTAATCATATTTGATAGGATTACAAAAACGTTGGAAGGCGATACAATTAATTATAAGATGTTTAGCTACTTAATTACAATTCTTGCGGCCAATTTCAAGTAGCCGCCCTGGCCTAGATTGTGATGGCCCTTTTTTTCAATCCTAGCTTTGGTTGCCTTTGAGGTGTCAGGCAACCTAGCATCAAAAGATTAAAGTCAGATATGACGTAGCACACTTTTATTTTAGACATAGAGAAAATTAAAGCTATTGAATTAAAGTTGTAATTTACCTTGCGGGTCCGGTTGGCATTTTTCCTTCTTTCTTTGCCCTTTTCTCTTTTCCGTCATGGATGAGTGCTCTCCACTCACTCTCTGGAACTGTGAGAGGACGCTCATATCTAGGGTTAAATTGTAATTGCGTCCTATAGGTGTCCCTGGTATATTTCAAATATTTGCATTTAAATTACCGTGATACATCCAAATGTGGGCAGAAAGAAAAGGGCTTCTAGATAATCTAGAAGTTCTTTCCAGTTGGAGACATGCAGAATTCCACCTTGTGTGTATGGTTGGAGTAAGTACCAACGCATGGCTCTCCGGATACAAACATGCAGAACTCATTGTTTCCTACGAGAAAAAAGAAAGATATTATCATTAATTTAAAAATAAAAATCATGATAAATATGTTTTAGATAAAGTACATGAAATAGTTAAAATATTAAAGTTACAGGAGTTGTACATGCTTTATAGGGACACCTTCATCGTTCACCAACAATAGCAAGCTAATGAGGTCACTGTGGGAGGTAAAATAATTATTAGCTCAATTTGATCTAAAGGATGGATATCCTTTTCTAAGACTTCAAAATTAGTCCTAACGTAATCTGCAGCTGTCTGAGGTTGCTGCACCTTGGGCTTGAAATGGCTCATTAACATCTTACCCTGTTGGATGTCATAAGCTGACATCAATCTTTCTTGATTTTTCGGAGCCATATTCAAATATTGGTTGTACACTTGATGTCTAAGTGGATTGCTCCTGGCCTTTATATTGATGAATGTTCTTTTGATGTCCCAGGTAGTTTTTACTGGAGGTTTGAAAGAAGATATTTCTGCACTTTGTTGCCTCTGTATTTCTTGTTTTTGAAAATTAGTGGATGTCCCACTACCTGTACTTGTTTGCTGACTGTCTTCTCTTCCCTGGCTGTCAGGGATTTCCTGAAATGATTCATCTTCTGGAAGGGGAGTTAATTTCTGCCTTTTAACATCTTGCTGTTCAGAAGAGCCACCAATAGGAGTAGTTGTTTCAGCCTCTCTCTTTTTTCCCTTTTCTATATTCATAGGAGTTTGTAAAATAGAAATTTCTGGCTCACTGATCTGAGTAGGAGGAATTTTTCCTTTACCCTGTTCTTTAGAAGTCTCTGGTTGCTCTGTCATTATGAATTTTTCAATTATTTGTATATTAGGCTCCTTTTCTTTTCCTTTAGATTCTCTTTTAACTACTTTACTAATCATACGCAAAATTTTTTTCTTGAGTACGTTCAATAGTTCACACTGTCCAAAAATTCTAGGTCAAGTATCTTTTCAAGATCTTTCATTACATTTTCAACATTGACCTGCTCACTATTTTTTTCAACCAATGTCCCTTCTGTCCATTCATCCATATTAGCATATTATTCTATTTCTGGGATTCTTTGATGGATGTATGGTGACGGAGTTTGTATATTCTTCTATCACGGATAAAAGTTTTGGATCATAAGGTGATGGTGCTCTGTATGTGATACTGGATAGTCTTCTAAATCCTTTCGGCTTCCTTTCTGACTTCACTAGAATTGCAGATAAATGGACCTAATTGACTCTTTATCCTGAGTTGAGCCTTTTTCTTGGCATTACAGAAGTGAATTATATCTGAATTGTTCATTTGTCTGAAATACTCAAGTGAAAAAAGTCTCATTGGAACATATCTGGGTAACTTGAAAGGGCTCAATTCACATCCATAAATTCTAATTTCAGTATGATTCTGATAGAAGTACCGGTCACCTATCTTATACTGTTTTGAAAGCTGAAGGATTTTCTTGATTTCATTGCTGAGTCTTGGAGGAGAAACTCCTGTCAACAAGGTAGTTGCAGGATGTATGAAAAGATCAATGAACTCATTATAAGAATAGGGAGAATCTATGGAACAATGAGTAATGGCTGACAAAGATAGGCCCCGACCTAGGATTCCCTTTGGCATCAAGTTTCTTAACATAAAAAGGGAAATTTTACGTGGAAAGTAAATCATGAGATGATATATGACGGAAGAATACTTAAATACTCTCTCATTCTCAAATCTCATGAACTGATCATGGATTTTGTTAGCAATATAAGATGCAAAATCGTACTTGACAGTAGGAGACTGTCCAGGGGTAAAAATGGATAACAATACTAGGGTTAACTAATTAACATACTCACTAGTATTGAAGCCCATTATGGAAGATATCATGTTTAAAATAAGTCTACCCTCATCAGTAAAGAAAGTATAACCATAAAAGGGATGGTTTTTAGGCTGATGCTCTGGTAACATGAAGGTTTGGCATAGGCAGTTTAACTCTTCATGGGATAACTTAGTAGATTTCTCAAAGTAATTCGGCCATGGATAGGGGAGTGAGAGCTTGACGGAGTTGGAATTGTAGCATTTCATTTTATGGGTAGAAATGCAGTTATTGGGAAAGGACATTTTGACTTGAGGATAAAAATCCTGTTGGATTTGGGATCATAATTTGCGTAGCAATAATGGAATAACTGGGAAAAATGAGGAGAGAAGTTACATAGGAAGATTTGATTCCCAAAGTCCAAAGATGTCAGAACCATTCAAATAATTGTCTCTGCAGCGACAAAATATTTGAAGAGGATTCTCACTAAGAAGCAAGTCCTTAATTTGAAAATCCATATCGGCTAAAGGAAAACAATCCAAGTCCTTGTGAGGGGCATTGATGGTCATGAC